>JBAMCD010000302.1:0-26361 GCA_037075365.1 Drosophila emarginata
AAAATGAATAGGGCTTCCGGGGAGAGGAAAAATTAAAACCCGATCTTCATTTGTTGAATTCAAAATGTGAACTGATTTTATTTAAATATTATTTGGTTGGAAGAAGTCTTAAAGTCTATGGGGCACATATTTGGTGGTGGGAATTTATGTCTAGTTCTATCAGTATACATGCACCGTACTGATAGCTTGGGGTTAAATCTATTTAAATCAAGGCCTGCGTTGGCCGTTAGATGCTTAGCTAAATGCATCGGCTGATAAAAATATACTCACAGCATGTGAGCTGCATTATCTTCAAACAATACTTTATTATTTTTGTGCGCTGTACTTTTATCTCGTACTTAGTTCAGAAAATTTATGTATATGTTTTTTAAAATATTTTTATGTCTACAGATACAGTGTTTAATCTTAAACATTCTGCAAAGGGCCAGCAAAGGTTATAGTTTGTAGTCTTCTGGTTACATTTATTTTTCTTATAACATATATTATTACTATTATAACTAATACCATTGCTATTATTAAAGAAGCATGACCAGTTACGTGATGGAAATTTAATCCTAAGAAATCAATGTGATGTTCTTTTAAAGATTTTAATTCAATTTTTAACCTTTCAAGTTCTGCTGTGTGGTTTAACAAATTATTTCCCACTGGATCCCAGATTATCTTCGGAACCTCGCTAATATCCCCTATATGAGATGTTGCGATTGCTTGATAAGACTCTGACTGGATGCTGTGATGAGCGACTAATATTTTGTCTTCTGTTCTAGCAGTGCAATCTGACCTGATGCTAAAAATGCCTTGCTCTGGAATATCTATTACTTCCTGTTGTACGCTACCACATTGCACTCTAACCTTTGAATAGGGTGAAACTTTAAATAGCCAGCTACTTCTGCTCTCTAGCTCGATCCAATAGGAACTTAAGTCAACTATCGTTTTATAGACACAGTTAGAATTCATATTTTGTTTAAATGGTGTGATTTCACATGCGTTGTCATTGGCACTACTCCAAGGCCAACTTCCTTCACACACTCTTTTATTAGTTTGCCACGTCTGACATTTATTTAAAGTGGATTCGGTCATTAGATGATAGGAGTCTATTTCAAAATTATAGACTAAATACTCGCTATTTACCTGTACCATTATCATCTGATCATTACTAATCCTAACTGGCACTGGGATTATTCTATATAGAAGAGATGGATGCCTATCAAATAATGGAATTTTTACGTTAATTATTAGTTTCCTGTCAACAAAAATCCCTTTTGCTGTTAATAGTTTGTTCTTATCCTCAATTTCTCTTATCTGTTTATCAGTACTGTCTACTACTAGATTGCACTGGTCTTCAAAACTGTACAATTTTTTACATATCTCCCACATTTTCACTATCAACTTGTCACCCTTATTAAGCATTTCAAAATACGCCGTCATATCATAATATACAATATGATCCCATGAGGAAGACACTATTTCTACCTCAACCATTGGATCTAAATATAATGCGGCTGTTGTATTCATCTTTTTTATAGTTACTTTTTGGCTTATTTTTCTCCACCACAGCTCCATTTGACACTTGGCAAAGCAGCATTAGCATGGCCAAAACCATTAACATTACTAATTTTGGTATTCCTGGCAATATGCAACCTCTTGTTTTTCGCGAACGCGTTTCTTCCTCTTTGCTTTGTTTGCACCAATAATCGGACAAATCTTACTAATTGGTCTTGTAATCGACCCTTCCTGTAGCTTTGTTTTCACTACCCCAACGTTCTTGTCCTGGCCATTGAATACTTCTTCAATTTTTCTAAAAGACCAACTTACAGGATGACCATTTTTACATGATAAATTTTTGTTATTGGCTCCAAATCTCTTCAGGTGGCATTTCATAGATTCGTTCCTAGCTAAAGAAACACCTCCGAAGCGAGGTCCTGCCGGGGGGTAAATTCGACATTGTTATCTGTTTCTATTTTACGTTTATTTATTTCACAGATTGTTGTCGCGACAATGGAATTGTTTACTTTTGACTTTGTCGCTCCTGATACAATCCATCCAAACTGTGTATTTAGGCCTAACAAACCGTCAATCCTTGCAACCCCACTTTTTACAATATGGGTATACACATCTACTCCCAGTATTAGATCTACCCGACCTGGCATATAAAACTTAGGATCGGCTAACACGTACGATTGCCATTTTGACATATCTACCTTTGCTTCTTTTTCTGGAAGAGCAGTCATTAATTTTGGCAGTACAATTGCCTCAACATAAAGAAGCTTTTTCCACGGTTCCCGCACTTTTATTGCCAGCTTCACTTTGTACTTTGATGTACTTGTCTTGGTTGACGAAACTCCGCTTATCTTCGTGTGTGCCTTTATTTTCGGCAACTTTAAAATCTGAGCTGCTTCCTCAGACACGATAGTGCTCTGTGACCCACTATCAATTAAGGCTCGTAGGGTCTCATACCCTCCATTTACTGCCTTTACTTTTATTAGTGCGGTAGCCAACAGTGCAGGCTGTGCTGTCACACATGTATTTACTTTCTCCCTTTTTTCACTAAAGTGGAGTAAAGTATGGTGCCCTCTATTGCACAATGAACAAACAACTTCATTGGTGCATCTTTTATTGCTTGAATGCTTCAAGCACCTTGTGCATAATTGCACTTTTTTGGCTATTTCGACCCTTTCTATTGGTGTCAAGCCTTTGAATTTGTAGCACTGAAATGTGCTATGCCCGGCAACTTTGCAAATCGGACAGCTTTCTCTAAACGCCGTATTTGCCATTTTTTGCACCGGTTTTCTTTCGTCTTTTTTAATGGAACTTAGAGAACAATATCTTTGCTCCAAATATTCCAAGACATCAGATAGCAATTGTATCTGTTTTGTCTTTTTTACTTGGCTCTCATAGAGCTGAAGAGCCTCTCTATCCAATTTCCTAAGTATAAGTTGCGCGAATATCACGTCAACTTCATCGGACAAATTAGATTTAACTTTAATCAAGTGTATTGACTCATTTACCGTGTCAATCACTCCCTTTATATGTTTTGCGGATTCGATGTTGATTACCGGTAATTCAACTATCCGGTTTAATTGCTCGGAAAATATCCTACGATGATTTTCATACCGCTTGGTTAGCAAATCCCAAGCAGCATTATAATTATCGGCCGAGCCCGACAATAAATGAGCTACCATGCTCCTCGCTTCTCCCCGTAACGCGGATTTTAAATAATTAAACTTCAGAGCATTACTTAAATCCTCTCTTCGATCAATTAATTCTAAAAATAGCTCCGCAAATATGTCCCACTCTTTCGGTTCTCCGAAAAACGTGGGTACCTGAATTTTTGGTAACACCGGCAGTTCCTCTCTAAGGCCAACATTCTCGACTTTAACTCCTACCGGTTTATTAATACCTTCCTCTAACGCCCCTAGAGTATTCTGTATATCGAACTCTAGCTCCTGTAAGGCATCTTCAAATTCGCTATTCGAAGGAAACTTCTGGTACAGTTCCTCTACCTTATTTTGTACCCTCTGCCACAAAAAATTAATTTTATTTCTATGCATCTTAAACATTTCTATCTTCCTCTCCCCTATGTCTCCATTCACCTTCTCCAGATATTCCCGAAGTTGGTGAACTCTTTCCTCAAACTCGTTCTCGAAACTCCTGCCTACCGTGGCCGAATCCACTTTGGCAATGGCTGCTTTACTAGTTCCCGGTCTAACGTCTACTTCAACGACAGTTGACTTGCTAGTGCCTGCCTTAGCTATTTCAACGGCTCTACTTCTTAATTTTGAGATAATGGCTAGGGCATCCTCCACCCGCTTATTATTAAAGTAATCATGATCGATTACTCCAATTTTAAGCAACAAATTATGATTCCCTACCCACTGACTTTCTATTCCATCTAACTCTTTCAATACTTCGCTAGTTATCCCACTAGCTTCTACCGTCTCTAAAAACCTCAATCTATCCATCAACTTGGACTGCTTCTCTAACAACGCAATAGTTTTTTCTGATAACATGTTTTTTTTTCTTAAATATTACTAATAATTAAAATAATTATAATAACAAAAATAATAATATTTAAAAGAAAATCGTAAAATTAAACAATATTATCTTATCTGTTGCTGCTGCTGCTGATGGCGTCGTCCCTCCTTCTTGGTGTTGCTTTGCCGATGTTTGTTGGTCGGCTGTATTGACTTTTCACGTCCCACTCGTCTTGTTGGTAGTTCTTCTTCTACCACTGAGCTTCCTTCAATTTCACTGGAACATTCACTGGAACTGTCACTGGAACTGTTCTTTGACTATTATAGTCTCTTCTTTCTGCTTCGCTACTTTCAATTTTTGTAGCCACTGACACGATTTTTTATATCCGTCGCGAATTTTAACCGTTTTTTTTTTTTTTAGTTCGATATCAGCTTCGAACACGCCACACTTTCACAAATTCGTCCCGATCGTTCTGCAATTGCTCCACAGCAAACTGCCTTTTAACTTCGGACGCACTTTTTTTTTTGTTTTAAAATTTATATTATACTCCGTTTCTTACCACTGGTGGGGGAAAACAGGAGTTTTTTATTTTGCTACCTTTAGCTGGTCTTAGCATTTACTGCGTAGCATAAGATCACAGGCTTTAAGGAGCTGGTTCACCTCTTTGTCTCTTACCACTGGTGGGGGAAAACAACAGAGTTTCTTTTTTCTCGAAGGACCAAAAATGAATAGAAATCCGGCTCGAAGGACCAAAAATGAATAGAGATCCGTCTATTGAGTACGCAGGTAAAGATTGGTTTAATTTTTTGCCACGCCCACTTTCGCCCCCGAAAGTTTTAAAGACGTATTACTAGAGCTCTATTCAAGATATCGCACTGTTATTAAGCACACCTAATAATATGCCTAAAATGCACCAGCTGACCAAATTTTGTCGAAATCGGACAATAATTGTGGGAGATATACGCATTTCCGTTTTGTACTAAAACGCTCAGTGGAAATGTTTATCCAAATCATATGATCACCTAAATCTCAGAGACTATAAGACTTAGAGCAACCAAATTTGGTGTCAACATCCGTCTATTGAGTACGCAGGTAAAGATTGGTTTAATTTTTTGCCACGCCCACTTTCGCCCCCGAAAGTTTTAAAGACGTATTACTAGAGCTCTATTCAAGATATCGCACTGTTATTAAGCACACCTAATAATATGCCTAAAATGCACCAGCTGACCAAATTTTGTCGAAATCGGACAATAATTGTGGGAGATATACGCATTTCCGTTTTGTACTAAAACGCTCAGTGGAAATGTTTATCCAAATCATATGATCACCTAAATCTCAGAGACTATAAGACTTAGAGCAACCAAATTTGGTGTCAACATCCGTCTATTGAGTACGCAGGTAAAGATTGGTTTAATTTTTTGCCACGCCCACTTTCGCCCCCGAAAGTTTTAAAGACGTATTACTAGAGCTCTATTCAAGATATCGCACTGTTATTAAGCACACCTAATAATATGCCTAAAATGCACCAGCTGACCAAATTTTGTCGAAATCGGACAATAATTGTGGGAGATATACGCATTTCCGTTTTGTACTAAAACGCTCAGTGGAAATGTTTATCCAAATCATATGATCACCTAAATCTCAGAGACTATAAGACTTAGAGCAACCAAATTTGGTGTCAACATCCGTCTATTGAGTACGCAGGTAAAGATTGGTTTAATTTTTTGCCACGCCCACTTTCGCCCCCGAAAGTTTTAAAGACGTATTACTAGAGCTCTATTCAAGATATCGCACTGTTATTAAGCACACCTAATAATATGCCTAAAATGCACCAGCTGACCAAATTTTGTCGAAATCGGACAATAATTGTGGGAGATATACGCATTTCCGTTTTGTACTAAAACGCTCAGTGGAAATGTTTATCCAAATCATATGATCACCTAAATCTCAGAGACTATAAGACTTAGAGCAACCAAATTTGGTGTCAACATCCGTCTATTGAGTACGCAGGTAAAGATTGGTTTAATTTTTTGCCACGCCCACTTTCGCCCCCGAAAGTTTTAAAGACGTATTACTAGAGCTCTATTCAAGATATCGCACTGTTATTAAGCACACCTAATAATATGCCTAAAATGCACCAGCTGACCAAATTTTGTCGAAATCGGACAATAATTGTGGGAGATATACGCATTTCCGTTTTGTACTAAAACGCTCAGTGGAAATGTTTATCCAAATCATATGATCACCTAAATCTCAGAGACTATAAGACTTAGAGCAACCAAATTTGGTGTCAACATCCGTCTATTGAGTACGCAGGTAAAGATTGGTTTAATTTTTTGCCACGCCCACTTTCGCCCCCGAAAGTTTTAAAGACGTATTACTAGAGCTCTATTCAAGATATCGCACTGTTATTAAGCACACCTAATAATATGCCTAAAATGCACCAGCTGACCAAATTTTGTCGAAATCGGACAATAATTGTGGGAGATATACGCATTTCCGTTTTGTACTAAAACGCTCAGTGGAAATGTTTATCCAAATCATATGATCACCTAAATCTCAGAGACTATAAGACTTAGAGCAACCAAATTTGGTGTCAACATCCGTCTATTGAGTACGCAGGTAAAGATTGGTTTAATTTTTTGCCACGCCCACTTTCGCCCCCGAAAGTTTTAAAGACGTATTACTAGAGCTCTATTCAAGATATCGCACTGTTATTAAGCACACCTAATAATATGCCTAAAATGCACCAGCTGACCAAATTTTGTCGAAATCGGACAATAATTGTGGGAGATATACGCATTTCCGTTTTGTACTAAAACGCTCAGTGGAAATGTTTATCCAAATCATATGATCACCTAAATCTCAGAGACTATAAGACTTAGAGCAACCAAATTTGGTGTCAACATCCGTCTATTGAGTACGCAGGTAAAGATTGGTTTAATTTTTTGCCACGCCCACTTTCGCCCCCGAAAGTTTTAAAGACGTATTACTAGAGCTCTATTCAAGATATCGCACTGTTATTAAGCACACCTAATAATATGCCTAAAATGCACCAGCTGACCAAATTTTGTCGAAATCGGACAATAATTGTGGGAGATATACGCATTTCCGTTTTGTACTAAAACGCTCAGTGGAAATGTTTATCCAAATCATATGATCACCTAAATCTCAGAGACTATAAGACTTAGAGCAACCAAATTTGGTGTCAACATCCGTCTATTGAGTACGCAGGTAAAGATTGGTTTAATTTTTTGCCACGCCCACTTTCGCCCCCGAAAGTTTTAAAGACGTATTACTAGAGCTCTATTCAAGATATCGCACTGTTATTAAGCACACCTAATAATATGCCTAAAATGCACCAGCTGACCAAATTTTGTCGAAATCGGACAATAATTATGGGAGATATACGCATTTCCGTTTTGTACTAAAACGCTCAGTGGAAATGTTTATCCAAATCATATGATCACCTAAATCTCAGAGACTATAAGACTTAGAGCAACCAAATTTGGTGTCAACATCCGTCTATTGAGTACGCAGGTAAAGATTGGTTTAATTTTTTGCCACGCCCACTTTCGCCCCCGAAAGTTTTAAAGACGTATTACTAGAGCTCTATTCAAGATATCGCACTGTTATTAAGCACACCTAATAATATGCCTAAAATGCACCAGCTGACCAAATTTTGTCGAAATCGGACAATAATTGTGGGAGATATACGCATTTCCGTTTTGTACTAAAACGCTCAGTGGAAATGTTTATCCAAATCATATGATCACCTAAATCTCAGAGACTATAAGACTTAGAGCAACCAAATTTGGTGTCAACATCCGTCTATTGAGTACGCAGGTAAAGATTGGTTTAATTTTTTGCCACGCCCACTTTCGCCCCCGAAAGTTTTAAAGACGTATTACTAGAGCTCTATTCAAGATATCGCACTGTTATTAAGCACACCTAATAATATGCCTAAAATGCACCAGCTGACCAAATTTTGTCGAAATCGGACAATAATTGTGGGAGATATACGCATTTCCGTTTTGTACTAAAACGCTCAGTGGAAATGTTTATCCAAATCATATGATCACCTAAATCTCAGAGACTATAAGACTTAGAGCAACCAAATTTGGTGTCAACATCCGTCTATTGAGTACGCAGGTAAAGATTGGTTTAATTTTTTGCCACGCCCACTTTCGCCCCCGAAAGTTTTAAAGACGTATTACTAGAGCTCTATTCAAGATATCGCACTGTTATTAAGCACACCTAATAATATGCCTAAAATGCACCAGCTGACCAAATTTTGTCGAAATCGGACAATAATTGTGGGAGATATACGCATTTCCGTTTTGTACTAAAACGCTCAGTGGAAACGTTTATCCAAATCATATGATCACCTAAATCTCAGAGACTATAAGACTTAGAGCAACCAAATTTGGTGTCAACATCCGTCTATTGAGTACGCAGGTAAAGATTGGTTTAATTTTTTGCCACGCCCACTTTCGCCCCCGAAAGTTTTAAAGACGTATTACTAGAGCTCTATTCAAGATATCGCACTGTTATTAAGCACACCTAATAATATGCCTAAAATGCACCAGCTGACCAAATTTTGTCGAAATCGGACAATAATTGTGGGAGATATACGCATTTCCGTTTTGTACTAAAACGCTCAGTGGAAATGTTTATCCAAATCATATGATCACCTAAATCTCAGAGACTATAAGACTTAGAGCAACCAAATTTGGTGTCAACATCCGTCTATTGAGTACGCAGGTAAAGATTGGTTTAATTTTTTGCCACGCCCACTTTCGCCCCCGAAAGTTTTAAAGACGTATTACTAGAGCTCTATTCAAGATATCGCACTGTTATTAAGCACACCTAATAATATGCCTAAAATGCACCAGCTGACCAAATTTTGTCGAAATCGGACAATAATTGTGGGAGATATACGCATTTCCGTTTTGTACTAAAACGCTCAGTGGAAATGTTTATCCAAATCATATGATCACCTAAATCTCAGAGACTATAAGACTTAGAGCAACCAAATTTGGTGTCAACATCCGTCTATTGAGTACGCAGGTAAAGATTGGTTTAATTTTTTGCCACGCCCACTTTCGCCCCCGAAAGTTTTAAAGACGTATTACTAGAGCTCTATTCAAGATATCGCACTGTTATTAAGCACACCTAATAATATGCCTAAAATGCACCAGCTGACCAAATTTTGTCGAAATCGGACAATAATTGTGGGAGATATACGCATTTCCGTTTTGTACTAAAACGCTCAGTGGAAATGTTTATCCAAATCATATGATCACCTAAATCTCAGAGACTATAAGACTTAGAGCAACCAAATTTGGTGTCAACATCCGTCTATTGAGTACGCAGGTAAAGATTGGTTTAATTTTTTGCCACGCCCACTTTCGCCCCCGAAAGTTTTAAAGACGTATTACTAGAGCTCTATTCAAGATATCGCACTGTTATTAAGCACACCTAATAATATGCCTAAAATGCACCAGCTGACCAAATTTTGTCGAAATCGGACAATAATTGTGGGAGATATACGCATTTCCGTTTTGTACTAAAACGCTCAGTGGAAATGTTTATCCAAATCATATGATCACCTAAATCTCAGAGACTATAAGACTTAGAGCAACCAAATTTGGTGTCAACATCCGTCTATTGAGTACGCAGGTAAAGATTGGTTTAATTTTTTGCCACGCCCACTTTCGCCCCCGAAAGTTTTAAAGACGTATTACTAGAGCTCTATTCAAGATATCGCACTGTTATTAAGCACACCTAATAATATGCCTAAAATGCACCAGCTGACCAAATTTTGTCGAAATCGGACAATAATTGTGGGAGATATACGCATTTCCGTTTTGTACTAAAACGCTCAGTGGAAACGTTTATCCAAATCATATGATCACCTAAATCTCAGAGACTATAAGACTTAGAGCAACCAAATTTGGTGTCAACATCCGTCTATTGAGTACGCAGGTAAAGATTGGTTTAATTTTTTGCCACGCCCACTTTCGCCCCCGAAAGTTTTAAAGACGTATTACTAGAGCTCTATTCAAGATATCGCACTGTTATTAAGCACACCTAATAATATGCCTAAAATGCACCAGCTGACCAAATTTTGTCGAAATCGGACAATAATTGTGGGAGATATACGCATTTCCGTTTTGTACTAAAACGCTCAGTGGAAACGTTTATCCAAATCATATGATCACCTAAATCTCAGAGACTATAAGACTTAGAGCAACCAAATTTGGTGTCAACATCCGTCTATTGAGTACGCAGGTAAAGATTGGTTTAATTTTTTGCCACGCCCACTTTCGCCCCCGAAAGTTTTAAAGACGTATTACTAGAGCTCTATTCAAGATATCGCACTGTTATTAAGCACACCTAATAATATGCCTAAAATGCACCAGCTGACCAAATTTTGTCGAAATCGGACAATAATTGTGGGAGATATACGCATTTCCGTTTTGTACTAAAACGCTCAGTGGAAATGTTTATCCAAATCATATGATCACCTAAATCTCAGAGACTATAAGACTTAGAGCAACCAAATTTGGTGTCAACATCCGTCTATTGAGTACGCAGGTAAAGATTGGTTTAATTTTTTGCCACGCCCACTTTCGCCCCCGAAAGTTTTAAAGACGTATTACTAGAGCTCTATTCAAGATATCGCACTGTTATTAAGCACACCTAATAATATGCCTAAAATGCACCAGCTGACCAAATTTTGTCGAAATCGGACAATAATTGTGGGAGATATACGCATTTCCGTTTTGTACTAAAACGCTCAGTGGAAATGTTTATCCAAATCATATGATCACCTAAATCTCAGAGACTATAAGACTTAGAGCAACCAAATTTGGTGTCAACATCCGTCTATTGAGTACGCAGGTAAAGATTGGTTTAATTTTTTGCCACGCCCACTTTCGCCCCCGAAAGTTTTAAAGACGTATTACTAGAGCTCTATTCAAGATATCGCACTGTTATTAAGCACACCTAATAATATGCCTAAAATGCACCAGCTGACCAAATTTTGTCGAAATCGGACAATAATTGTGGGAGATATACGCATTTCCGTTTTGTACTAAAACGCTCAGTGGAAATGTTTATCCAAATCATATGATCACCTAAATCTCAGAGACTATAAGACTTAGAGCAACCAAATTTGGTGTCAACATCCGTCTATTGAGTACGCAGGTAAAGATTGGTTTAATTTTTTGCCACGCCCACTTTCGCCCCCGAAAGTTTTAAAGACGTATTACTAGAGCTCTATTCAAGATATCGCACTGTTATTAAGCACACCTAATAATATGCCTAAAATGCACCAGCTGACCAAATTTTGTCGAAATCGGACAATAATTGTGGGAGATATACGCATTTCCGTTTTGTACTAAAACGCTCAGTGGAAACGTTTATCCAAATCATATGATCACCTAAATCTCAGAGACTATAAGACTTAGAGCAACCAAATTTGGTGTCAACATCCGTCTATTGAGTACGCAGGTAAAGATTGGTTTAATTTTTTGCCACGCCCACTTTCGCCCCCGAAAGTTTTAAAGACGTATTACTAGAGCTCTATTCAAGATATCGCACTGTTATTAAGCACACCTAATAATATGCCTAAAATGCACCAGCTGACCAAATTTTGTCGAAATCGGACAATAATTGTGGGAGATATACGCATTTCCGTTTTGTACTAAAACGCTCAGTGGAAATGTTTATCCAAATCATATGATCACCTAAATCTCAGAGACTATAAGACTTAGAGCAACCAAATTTGGTGTCAACATCCGTCTATTGAGTACGCAGGTAAAGATTGGTTTAATTTTTTGCCACGCCCACTTTCGCCCCCGAAAGTTTTAAAGACGTATTACTAGAGCTCTATTCAAGCTGACCAAATTTTGTCGAAATCGGACAATAATTGTGGGAGATATACGCATTTCCGTTTTGTACTAAAACGCTCAGTGGAAACGTTTATCCAAATCATATGATCACCTAAATCTCAGAGACTATAAGACTTAGAGCAACCAAATTTGGTGTCAACATCCGTCTATTGAGTACGCAGGTAAAGATTGGTTTAATTTTTTGCCACGCCCACTTTCGCCCCCGAAAGTTTTAAAGACGTATTACTAGAGCTCTATTCAAGATATCGCACTGTTATTAAGCACACCTAATAATATGCCTAAAATGCACCAGCTGACCAAATTTTGTCGAAATCGGACAATAATTGTGGGAGATATACGCATTTCCGTTTTGTACTAAAACGCTCAGTGGAAATGTTTATCCAAATCATATGATCACCTAAATCTCAGAGACTATAAGACTTAGAGCAACCAAATTTGGTGTCAACATCCGTCTATTGAGTACGCAGGTAAAGATTGGTTTAATTTTTTGCCACGCCCACTTTCGCCCCCGAAAGTTTTAAAGACGTATTACTAGAGCTCTATTCAAGATATCGCACTGTTATTAAGCACACCTAATAATATGCCTAAAATGCACCAGCTGACCAAATTTTGTCGAAATCGGACAATAATTGTGGGAGATATACGCATTTCCGTTTTGTACTAAAACGCTCAGTGGAAATGTTTATCCAAATCATATGATCACCTAAATCTCAGAGACTATAAGACTTAGAGCAACCAAATTTGGTGTCAACATCCGTCTATTGAGTACGCAGGTAAAGATTGGTTTAATTTTTTGCCACGCCCACTTTCGCCCCCGAAAGTTTTAAAGACGTATTACTAGAGCTCTATTCAAGATATCGCACTGTTATTAAGCACACCTAATAATATGCCTAAAATGCACCAGCTGACCAAATTTTGTCGAAATCGGACAATAATTGTGGGAGATATACGCATTTCCGTTTTGTACTAAAACGCTCAGTGGAAACGTTTATCCAAATCATATGATCACCTAAATCTCAGAGACTATAAGACTTAGAGCAACCAAATTTGGTGTCAACATCCGTCTATTGAGTACGCAGGTAAAGATTGGTTTAATTTTTTGCCACGCCCACTTTCGCCCCCGAAAGTTTTAAAGACGTATTACTAGAGCTCTATTCAAGATATCGCACTGTTATTAAGCACACCTAATAATATGCCTAAAATGCACCAGCTGACCAAATTTTGTCGAAATCGGACAATAATTGTGGGAGATATACGCATTTCCGTTTTGTACTAAAACGCTCAGTGGAAACGTTTATCCAAATCATATGATCACCTAAATCTCAGAGACTATAAGACTTAGAGCAACCAAATTTGGTGTCAACATCCGTCTATTGAGTACGCAGGTAAAGATTGGTTTAATTTTTTGCCACGCCCACTTTCGCCCCCGAAAGTTTTAAAGACGTATTACTAGAGCTCTATTCAAGATATCGCACTGTTATTAAGCACACCTAATAATATGCCTAAAATGCACCAGCTGACCAAATTTTGTCGAAATCGGACAATAATTGTGGGAGATATACGCATTTCCGTTTTGTACTAAAACGCTCAGTGGAAATGTTTATCCAAATCATATGATCACCTAAATCTCAGAGACTATAAGACTTAGAGCAACCAAATTTGGTGTCAACATCCGTCTATTGAGTACGCAGGTAAAGATTGGTTTAATTTTTTGCCACGCCCACTTTCGCCCCCGAAAGTTTTAAAGACGTATTACTAGAGCTCTATTCAAGATATCGCACTGTTATTAAGCACACCTAATAATATGCCTAAAATGCACCAGCTGACCAAATTTTGTCGAAATCGGACAATAATTGTGGGAGATATACGCATTTCCGTTTTGTACTAAAACGCTCAGTGGAAACGTTTATCCAAATCATATGATCACCTAAATCTCAGAGACTATAAGACTTAGAGCAACCAAATTTGGTGTCAACATCCGTCTATTGAGTACGCAGGTAAAGATTGGTTTAATTTTTTGCCACGCCCACTTTCGCCCCCGAAAGTTTTAAAGACGTATTACTAGAGCTCTATTCAAGATATCGCACTGTTATTAAGCACACCTAATAATATGCCTAAAATGCACCAGCTGACCAAATTTTGTCGAAATCGGACAATAATTGTGGGAGATATACGCATTTCCGTTTTGTACTAAAACGCTCAGTGGAAATGTTTATCCAAATCATATGATCACCTAAATCTCAGAGACTATAAGACTTAGAGCAACCAAATTTGGTGTCAACATCCGTCTATTGAGTACGCAGGTAAAGATTGGTTTAATTTTTTGCCACGCCCACTTTCGCCCCCGAAAGTTTTAAAGACGTATTACTAGAGCTCTATTCAAGATATCGCACTGTTATTAAGCACACCTAATAATATGCCTAAAATGCACCAGCTGACCAAATTTTGTCGAAATCGGACAATAATTGTGGGAGATATACGCATTTCCGTTTTGTACTAAAACGCTCAGTGGAAACGTTTATCCAAATCATATGATCACCTAAATCTCAGAGACTATAAGACTTAGAGCAACCAAATTTGGTGTCAACATCCGTCTATTGAGTACGCAGGTAAAGATTGGTTTAATTTTTTGCCACGCCCACTTTCGCCCCCGAAAGTTTTAAAGACGTATTACTAGAGCTCTATTCAAGATATCGCACTGTTATTAAGCACACCTAATAATATGCCTAAAATGCACCAGCTGACCAAATTTTGTCGAAATCGGACAATAATTGTGGGAGATATACGCATTTCCGTTTTGTACTAAAACGCTCAGTGGAAATGTTTATCCAAATCATATGATCACCTAAATCTCAGAGACTATAAGACTTAGAGCAACCAAATTTGGTGTCAACATCCGTCTATTGAGTACGCAGGTAAAGATTGGTTTAATTTTTTGCCACGCCCACTTTCGCCCCCGAAAGTTTTAAAGACGTATTACTAGAGCTCTATTCAAGATATCGCACTGTTATTAAGCACACCTAATAATATGCCTAAAATGCACCAGCTGACCAAATTTTGTCGAAATCGGACAATAATTGTGGGAGATATACGCATTTCCGTTTTGTACTAAAACGCTCAGTGGAAACGTTTATCCAAATCATATGATCACCTAAATCTCAGAGACTATAAGACTTAGAGCAACCAAATTTGGTGTCAACATCCGTCTATTGAGTACGCAGGTAAAGATTGGTTTAATTTTTTGCCACGCCCACTTTCGCCCCCGAAAGTTTTAAAGACGTATTACTAGAGCTCTATTCAAGATATCGCACTGTTATTAAGCACACCTAATAATATGCCTAAAATGCACCAGCTGACCAAATTTTGTCGAAATCGGACAATAATTGTGGGAGATATACGCATTTCCGTTTTGTACTAAAACGCTCAGTGGAAATGTTTATCCAAATCATATGATCACCTAAATCTCAGAGACTATAAGACTTAGAGCAACCAAATTTGGTGTCAACATCCGTCTATTGAGTACGCAGGTAAAGATTGGTTTAATTTTTTGCCACGCCCACTTTCGCCCCCGAAAGTTTTAAAGACGTATTACTAGAGCTCTATTCAAGATATCGCACTGTTATTAAGCACACCTAATAATATGCCTAAAATGCACCAGCTGACCAAATTTTGTCGAAATCGGACAATAATTGTGGGAGATATACGCATTTCCGTTTTGTACTAAAACGCTCAGTGGAAACGTTTATCCAAATCATATGATCACCTAAATCTCAGAGACTATAAGACTTAGAGCAACCAAATTTGGTGTCAACATCCGTCTATTGAGTACGCAGGTAAAGATTGGTTTAATTTTTTGCCACGCCCACTTTCGCCCCCGAAAGTTTTAAAGACGTATTACTAGAGCTCTATTCAAGATATCGCACTGTTATTAAGCACACCTAATAATATGCCTAAAATGCACCAGCTGACCAAATTTTGTCGAAATCGGACAATAATTGTGGGAGATATACGCATTTCCGTTTTGTACTAAAACGCTCAGTGGAAATGTTTATCCAAATCATATGATCACCTAAATCTCAGAGACTATAAGACTTAGAGCAACCAAATTTGGTGTCAACATCCGTCTATTGAGTACGCAGGTAAAGATTGGTTTAATTTTTTGCCACGCCCACTTTCGCCCCCGAAAGTTTTAAAGACGTATTACTAGAGCTCTATTCAAGATATCGCACTGTTATTAAGCACACCTAATAATATGCCTAAAATGCACCAGCTGACCAAATTTTGTCGAAATCGGACAATAATTGTGGGAGATATACGCATTTCCGTTTTGTACTAAAACGCTCAGTGGAAATGTTTATCCAAATCATATGATCACCTAAATCTCAGAGACTATAAGACTTAGAGCAACCAAATTTGGTGTCAACATCCGTCTATTGAGTACGCAGGTAAAGATTGGTTTAATTTTTTGCCACGCCCACTTTCGCCCCCGAAAGTTTTAAAGACGTATTACTAGAGCTCTATTCAAGATATCGCACTGTTATTAAGCACACCTAATAATATGCCTAAAATGCACCAGCTGACCAAATTTTGTCGAAATCGGACAATAATTGTGGGAGATATACGCATTTCCGTTTTGTACTAAAACGCTCAGTGGAAACGTTTATCCAAATCATATGATCACCTAAATCTCAGAGACTATAAGACTTAGAGCAACCAAATTTGGTGTCAACATCCGTCTATTGAGTACGCAGGTAAAGATTGGTTTAATTTTTTGCCACGCCCACTTTCGCCCCCGAAAGTTTTAAAGACGTATTACTAGAGCTCTATTCAAGATATCGCACTGTTATTAAGCACACCTAATAATATGCCTAAAATGCACCAGCTGACCAAATTTTGTCGAAATCGGACAATAATTGTGGGAGATATACGCATTTCCGTTTTGTACTAAAACGCTCAGTGGAAATGTTTATCCAAATCATATGATCACCTAAATCTCAGAGACTATAAGACTTAGAGCAACCAAATTTGGTGTCAACATCCGTCTATTGAGTACGCAGGTAAAGATTGGTTTAATTTTTTGCCACGCCCACTTTCGCCCCCGAAAGTTTTAAAGACGTATTACTAGAGCTCTATTCAAGATATCGCACTGTTATTAAGCACACCTAATAATATGCCTAAAATGCACCAGCTGACCAAATTTTGTCGAAATCGGACAATAATTGTGGGAGATATACGCATTTCCGTTTTGTACTAAAACGCTCAGTGGAAACGTTTATCCAAATCATATGATCACCTAAATCTCAGAGACTATAAGACTTAGAGCAACCAAATTTGGTGTCAACATCCGTCTATTGAGTACGCAGGTAAAGATTGGTTTAATTTTTTGCCACGCCCACTTTCGCCCCCGAAAGTTTTAAAGACGTATTACTAGAGCTCTATTCAAGATATCGCACTGTTATTAAGCACACCTAATAATATGCCTAAAATGCACCAGCTGACCAAATTTTGTCGAAATCGGACAATAATTGTGGGAGATATACGCATTTCCGTTTTGTACTAAAACGCTCAGTGGAAACGTTTATCCAAATCATATGATCACCTAAATCTCAGAGACTATAAGACTTAGAGCAACCAAATTTGGTGTCAACATCCGTCTATTGAGTACGCAGGTAAAGATTGGTTTAATTTTTTGCCACGCCCACTTTCGCCCCCGAAAGTTTTAAAGACGTATTACTAGAGCTCTATTCAAGATATCGCACTGTTATTAAGCACACCTAATAATATGCCTAAAATGCACCAGCTGACCAAATTTTGTCGAAATCGGACAATAATTGTGGGAGATATACGCATTTCCGTTTTGTACTAAAACGCTCAGTGGAAATGTTTATCCAAATCATATGATCACCTAAATCTCAGAGACTATAAGACTTAGAGCAACCAAATTTGGTGTCAACATCCGTCTATTGAGTACGCAGGTAAAGATTGGTTTAATTTTTTGCCACGCCCACTTTCGCCCCCGAAAGTTTTAAAGACGTATTACTAGAGCTCTATTCAAGATATCGCACTGTTATTAAGCACACCTAATAATATGCCTAAAATGCACCAGCTGACCAAATTTTGTCGAAATCGGACAATAATTGTGGGAGATATACGCATTTCCGTTTTGTACTAAAACGCTCAGTGGAAACGTTTATCCAAATCATATGATCACCTAAATCTCAGAGACTATAAGACTTAGAGCAACCAAATTTGGTGTCAACATCCGTCTATTGAGTACGCAGGTAAAGATTGGTTTAATTTTTTGCCACGCCCACTTTCGCCCCCGAAAGTTTTAAAGACGTATTACTAGAGCTCTATTCAAGATATCGCACTGTTATTAAGCACACCTAATAATATGCCTAAAATGCACCAGCTGACCAAATTTTGTCGAAATCGGACAATAATTGTGGGAGATATACGCATTTCCGTTTTGTACTAAAACGCTCAGTGGAAATGTTTATCCAAATCATATGATCACCTAAATCTCAGAGACTATAAGACTTAGAGCAACCAAATTTGGTGTCAACATCCGTCTATTGAGTACGCAGGTAAAGATTGGTTTAATTTTTTGCCACGCCCACTTTCGCCCCCGAAAGTTTTAAAGACGTATTACTAGAGCTCTATTCAAGATATCGCACTGTTATTAAGCACACCTAATAATATGCCTAAAATGCACCAGCTGACCAAATTTTGTCGAAATCGGACAATAATTGTGGGAGATATACGCATTTCCGTTTTGTACTAAAACGCTCAGTGGAAATGTTTATCCAAATCATATGATCACCTAAATCTCAGAGACTATAAGACTTAGAGCAACCAAATTTGGTGTCAACATCCGTCTATTGAGTACGCAGGTAAAGATTGGTTTAATTTTTTGCCACGCCCACTTTCGCCCCCGAAAGTTTTAAAGACGTATTACTAGAGCTCTATTCAAGATATCGCACTGTTATTAAGCACACCTAATAATATGCCTAAAATGCACCAGCTGACCAAATTTTGTCGAAATCGGACAATAATTGTGGGAGATATACGCATTTCCGTTTTGTACTAAAACGCTCAGTGGAAACGTTTATCCAAATCATATGATCACCTAAATCTCAGAGACTATAAGACTTAGAGCAACCAAATTTGGTGTCAACATCCGTCTATTGAGTACGCAGGTAAAGATTGGTTTAATTTTTTGCCACGCCCACTTTCGCCCCCGAAAGTTTTAAAGACGTATTACTAGAGCTCTATTCAAGATATCGCACTGTTATTAAGCACACCTAATAATATGCCTAAAATGCACCAGCTGACCAAATTTTGTCGAAATCGGACAATAATTGTGGGAGATATACGCATTTCCGTTTTGTACTAAAACGCTCAGTGGAAACGTTTATCCAAATCATATGATCACCTAAATCTCAGAGACTATAAGACTTAGAGCAACCAAATTTGGTGTCAACATCCGTCTATTGAGTACGCAGGTAAAGATTGGTTTAATTTTTTGCCACGCCCACTTTCGCCCCCGAAAGTTTTAAAGACGTATTACTAGAGCTCTATTCAAGATATCGCACTGTTATTAAGCACACCTAATAATATGCCTAAAATGCACCAGCTGACCAAATTTTGTCGAAATCGGACAATAATTGTGGGAGATATACGCATTTCCGTTTTGTACTAAAACGCTCAGTGGAAACGTTTATCCAAATCATATGATCACCTAAATCTCAGAGACTATAAGACTTAGAGCAACCAAATTTGGTGTCAACATCCGTCTATTGAGTACGCAGGTAAAGATTGGTTTAATTTTTTGCCACGCCCACTTTCGCCCCCGAAAGTTTTAAAGACGTATTACTAGAGCTCTATTCAAGATATCGCACTGTTATTAAGCACACCTAATAATATGCCTAAAATGCACCAGCTGACCAAATTTTGTCGAAATCGGACAATAATTGTGGGAGATATACGCATTTCCGTTTTGTACTAAAACGCTCAGTGGAAATGTTTATCCAAATCATATGATCACCTAAATCTCAGAGACTATAAGACTTAGAGCAACCAAATTTGGTGTCAACATCCGTCTATTGAGTACGCAGGTAAAGATTGGTTTAATTTTTTGCCACGCCCACTTTCGCCCCCGAAAGTTTTAAAGACGTATTACTAGAGCTCTATTCAAGATATCGCACTGTTATTAAGCACACCTAATAATATGCCTAAAATGCACCAGCTGACCAAATTTTGTCGAAATCGGACAATAATTGTGGGAGATATACGCATTTCCGTTTTGTACTAAAACGCTCAGTGGAAACGTTTATCCAAATCATATGATCACCTAAATCTCAGAGACTATAAGACTTAGAGCAACCAAATTTGGTGTCAACATCCGTCTATTGAGTACGCAGGTAAAGATTGGTTTAATTTTTTGCCACGCCCACTTTCGCCCCCGAAAGTTTTAAAGACGTATTACTAGAGCTCTATTCAAGATATCGCACTGTTATTAAGCACACCTAATAATATGCCTAAAATGCACCAGCTGACCAAATTTTGTCGAAATCGGACAATAATTGTGGGAGATATACGCATTTCCGTTTTGTACTAAAACGCTCAGTGGAAATGTTTATCCAAATCATATGATCACCTAAATCTCAGAGACTATAAGACTTAGAGCAACCAAATTTGGTGTCAACATCCGTCTATTGAGTACGCAGGTAAAGATTGGTTTCATTTTTTGCCACGCCCACTTTCGCCCCCGAAAGTTTTAAAGACGTATTACTAGAGCTCTATTCAAGATATCGCACTGTTATTAAGCACACCTAATAATATGCCTAAAATGCACCAGCTGACCAAATTTTGTCGAAATCGGACAATAATTGTGGGAGATATACGCATTTCCGTTTTGTACTAAAACGCTCAGTGGAAACGTTTATCCAAATCATATGATCACCTAAATCTCAGAGACTATAAGACTTAGAGCAACCAAATTTGGTGTCAACATCCGTCTATTGAGTACGCAGGTAAAGATTGGTTTCATTTTTTGCCACGCCCACTTTCGCCCCCGAAAGTTTTAAAGACGTATTACTAGAGCTCTATTCAAGATATCGCACTGTTATTAAGCACACCTAATAATATGCCTAAAATGCACCAGCTGACCAAATTTTGTCGAAATCGGACAATAATTGTGGGAGATATACGCATTTCCGTTTTGTACTAAAACGCTCAGTGGAAATGTTTATCCAAATCATATGATCACCTAAATCTCAGAGACTATAAGACTTAGAGCAACCAAATTTGGTGTCAACATCCGTCTATTGAGTACGCAGGTAAAGATTGGTTTAATTTTTTGCCACGCCCACTTTCGCCCCCGAAAGTTTTAAAGACGTATTACTAGAGCTCTATTCAAGATATCGCACTGTTATTAAGCACACCTAATAATATGCCTAAAATGCACCAGCTGACCAAATTTTGTCGAAATCGGACAATAATTGTGGGAGATATACGCATTTCCGTTTTGTACTAAAACGCTCAGTGGAAATGTTTATCCAAATCATATGATCACCTAAATCTCAGAGACTATAAGACTTAGAGCAACCAAATTTGGTGTCAACATCCGTCTATTGAGTACGCAGGTAAAGATTGGTTTAATTTTTTGCCACGCCCACTTTCGCCCCCGAAAGTTTTAAAGACGTATTACTAGAGCTCTATTCAAGATATCGCACTGTTATTAAGCACACCTAATAATATGCCTAAAATGCACCAGCTGACCAAATTTTGTCGAAATCGGACAATAATTGTGGGAGATATACGCATTTCCGTTTTGTACTAAAACGCTCAGTGGAAACGTTTATCCAAATCATATGATCACCTAAATCTCAGAGACTATAAGACTTAGAGCAACCAAATTTGGTGTCAACATCCGTCTATTGAGTACGCAGGTAAAGATTGGTTTCATTTTTTGCCACGCCCACTTTCGCCCCCGAAAGTTTTAAAGACGTATTACTAGAGCTCTATTCAAGATATCGCACTGTTATTAAGCACACCTAATAATATGCCTAAAATGCACCAGCTGACCAAATTTTGTCGAAATCGGACAATAATTGTGGGAGATATACGCATTTCCGTTTTGTACTAAAACGCTCAGTGGAAATGTTTATCCAAATCATATGATCACCTAAATCTCAGAGACTATAAGACTTAGAGCAACCAAATTTGGTGTCAACATCCGTCTATTGAGTACGCAGGTAAAGATTGGTTTAATTTTTTGCCACGCCCACTTTCGCCCCCGAAAGTTTTAAAGACGTATTACTAGAGCTCTATTCAAGATATCGCACTGTTATTAAGCACACCTAATAATATGCCTAAAATGCACCAGCTGACCAAATTTTGTCGAAATCGGACAATAATTGTGGGAGATATACGCATTTCCGTTTTGTACTAAAACGCTCAGTGGAAATGTTTATCCAAATCATATGATCACCTAAATCTCAGAGACTATAAGACTTAGAGCAACCAAATTTGGTGTCAACATCCGTCTATTGAGTACGCAGGTAAAGATTGGTTTCATTTTTTGCCACGCCCACTTTCGCCCCCGAAAGTTTTAAAGACGTATTACTAGAGCTCTATTCAAGATATCGCACTGTTATTAAGCACACCTAATAATATGCCTAAAATGCACCAGCTGACCAAATTTTGTCGAAATCGGACAATAATTGTGGGAGATATACGCATTTCCGTTTTGTACTAAAACGCTCAGTGGAAACGTTTATCCAAATCATATGATCACCTAAATCTCAGAGACTATAAGACTTAGAGCAACCAAATTTGGTGTCAACATCCGTCTATTGAGTACGCAGGTAAAGATTGGTTTAATTTTTTGCCACGCCCACTTTCGCCCCCGAAAGTTTTAAAGACGTATTACTAGAGCTCTATTCAAGATATCGCACTGTTATTAAGCACACCTAATAATATGCCTAAAATGCACCAGCTGACCAAATTTTGTCGAAATCGGACAATAATTGTGGGAGATATACGCATTTCCGTTTTGTACTAAAACGCTCAGTGGAAATGTTTATCCAAATCATATGATCACCTAAATCTCAGAGACTATAAGACTTAGAGCAACCAAATTTGGTGTCAACATCCGTCTATTGAGTACGCAGGTAAAGATTGGTTTAATTTTTTGCCACGCCCACTTTCGCCCCCGAAAGTTTTAAAGACGTATTACTAGAGCTCTATTCAAGATATCGCACTGTTATTAAGCACACCTAATAATATGCCTAAAATGCACCAGCTGACCAAATTTTGTCGAAATCGGACAATAATTGTGGGAGATATACGCATTTCCGTTTTGTACTAAAACGCTCAGTGGAAATGTTTATCCAAATCATATGATCACCTAAATCTCAGAGACTATAAGACTTAGAGCAACCAAATTTGGTGTCAACATCCGTCTATTGAGTACGCAGGTAAAGATTGGTTTAATTTTTTGCCACGCCCACTTTCGCCCCCGAAAGTTTTAAAGACGTATTACTAGAGCTCTATTCAAGATATCGCACTGTTATTAAGCACACCTAATAATATGCCTAAAATGCACCAGCTGACCAAATTTTGTCGAAATCGGACAATAATTGTGGGAGATATACGCATTTCCGTTTTGTACTAAAACGCTCAGTGGAAACGTTTATCCAAATCATATGATCACCTAAATCTCAGAGACTATAAGACTTAGAGCAACCAAATTTGGTGTCAACATCCGTCTATTGAGTACGCAGGTAAAGATTGGTTTAATTTTTTGCCACGCCCACTTTCGCCCCCGAAAGTTTTAAAGACGTATTACTAGAGCTCTATTCAAGATATCGCACTGTTATTAAGCACACCTAATAATATGCCTAAAATGCACCAGCTGACCAAATTTTGTCGAAATCGGACAATAATTGTGGGAGATATACGCATTTCCGTTTTGTACTAAAACGCTCAGTGGAAATGTTTATCCAAATCATATGATCACCTAAATCTCAGAGACTATAAGACTTAGAGCAACCAAATTTGGTGTCAACATCCGTCTATTGAGTACGCAGGTAAAGATTGGTTTAATTTTTTGCCACGCCCACTTTCGCCCCCGAAAGTTTTAAAGACGTATTACTAGAGCTCTATTCAAGATATCGCACTGTTATTAAGCACACCTAATAATATGCCTAAAATGCACCAGCTGACCAAATTTTGTCGAAATCGGACAATAATTGTGGGAGATATACGCATTTCCGTTTTGTACTAAAACGCTCAGTGGAAATGTTTATCCAAATCATATGATCACCTAAATCTCAGAGACTATAAGACTTAGAGCAACCAAATTTGGTGTCAACATCCGTCTATTGAGTACGCAGGTAAAGATTGGTTTAATTTTTTGCCACGCCCACTTTCGCCCCCGAAAGTTTTAAAGACGTATTACTAGAGCTCTATTCAAGATATCGCACTGTTATTAAGCACACCTAATAATATGCCTAAAATGCACCAGCTGACCAAATTTTGTCGAAATCGGACAATAATTGTGGGAGATATACGCATTTCCGTTTTGTACTAAAACGCTCAGTGGAAACGTTTATCCAAATCATATGATCACCTAAATCTCAGAGACTATAAGACTTAGAGCAACCAAATTTGGTGTCAACATCCGTCTATTGAGTACGCAGGTAAAGATTGGTTTAATTTTTTGCCACGCCCACTTTCGCCCCCGAAAGTTTTAAAGACGTATTACTAGAGCTCTATTCAAGATATCGCACTGTTATTAAGCACACCTAATAATATGCCTAAAATGCACCAGCTGACCAAATTTTGTCGAAATCGGACAATAATTGTGGGAGATATACGCATTTCCGTTTTGTACTAAAACGCTCAGTGGAAACGTTTATCCAAATCATATGATCACCTAAATCTCAGAGACTATAAGACTTAGAGCAACCAAATTTGGTGTCAACATCCGTCTATTGAGTACGCAGGTAAAGATTGGTTTAATTTTTTGCCACGCCCACTTTCGCCCCCGAAAGTTTTAAAGACGTATTACTAGAGCTCTATTCAAGATATCGCACTGTTATTAAGCACACCTAATAATATGCCTAAAATGCACCAGCTGACCAAATTTTGTCGAAATCGGACAATAATTGTGGGAGATATACGCATTTCCGTTTTGTACTAAAACGCTCAGTGGAAATGTTTATCCAAATCATATGATCACCTAAATCTCAGAGACTATAAGACTTAGAGCAACCAAATTTGGTGTCAACATCCGTCTATTGAGTACGCAGGTAAAGATTGGTTTCATTTTTTGCCACGCCCACTTTCGCCCCCGAAAGTTTTAAAGACGTATTACTAGAGCTCTATTCAAGATATCGCACTGTTATTAAGCACACCTAATAATATGCCTAAAATGCACCAGCTGACCAAATTTTGTCGAAATCGGACAATAATTATGGGAGATATACGCATTTCCGTTTTGTACTAAAACGCTCAGTGGAAATGTTTATCCAAATCATATGATCACCTAAATCTCAGAGACTATAAGACTTAGAGCAACCAAATTTGGTGTCAACATCCGTCTATTGAGTACGCAGGTAAAGATTGGTTTAATTTTTTGCCACGCCCACTTTCGCCCCCGAAAGTTTTAAAGACGTATTACTAGAGCTCTATTCAAGATATCGCACTGTTATTAAGCACACCTAATAATATGCCTAAAATGCACCAGCTGACCAAATTTTGTC
Source organism: Drosophila emarginata (assembly GCA_037075365.1). Taxonomy (NCBI): domain Eukaryota; kingdom Metazoa; phylum Arthropoda; class Insecta; order Diptera; family Drosophilidae; genus Drosophila; species Drosophila emarginata. The sequence goes on from JBAMCD010000302.1 coordinate 25,664, forward strand.
GAAATCGGACAATAATTGTGGGAGATATACGCATTTCCGTTTTGTACTAAAACGCTCAGTGGAAACGTTTATCCAAATCATATGATCACCTAAATCTCAGAGACTATAAGACTTAGAGCAACCAAATTTGGTGTCAACATCCGTCTATTGAGTACGCAGGTAAAGATTGGTTTAATTTTTTGCCACGCCCACTTTCGCCCCCGAAAGTTTTAAAGACGTATTACTAGAGCTCTATTCAAGATATCGCACTGTTATTAAGCACACCTAATAATATGCCTAAAATGCACCAGCTGACCAAATTTTGTCGAAATCGGACAATAATTGTGGGAGATATACGCATTTCCGTTTTGTACTAAAACGCTCAGTGGAAATGTTTATCCAAATCATATGATCACCTAAATCTCAGAGACTATAAGACTTAGAGCAACCAAATTTGGTGTCAACATCCGTCTATTGAGTACGCAGGTAAAGATTGGTTTAATTTTTTGCCACGCCCACTTTCGCCCCCGAAAGTTTTAAAGACGTATTACTAGAGCTCTATTCAAGATATCGCACTGTTATTAAGCACACCTAATAATATGCCTAAAATGCACCAGCTGACCAAATTTTGTCGAAATCGGACAATAATTGTGGGAGATATACGCATTTCCGTTTTGTACTAAAACGCTCAGTGGAAATGTTTATCCAAATCATATGAT
>JBAMCD010000303.1:600000-864854 GCA_037075365.1 Drosophila emarginata
TTACATAAGAGCAACATACAAAAATGGCCAAATATCCGTAAGGCTGGTATGCGCAAAATCAAGAGTAGCTCCACTAGAAAGGCAGACGCTACCTCGCTTGGAACTCTGTACTACTGTATTAGGTGCGGAACTTACAGACAGGGTCAGACAAGATTTAGAATTAAAGCCTGAAGTTGTCAACGTGTTCCTGTGGTCAGATTCGACAGTAGTGTTATCATGGATAAACTCACAAGCATCGCATTTTCAAACATTTGTGGCCAACCGTCTGACAAAAATTCATGCAGTGTCACACCCAAGGCAATGGTGACATGTATCATCAGAGCTTAATGCTGCAGATGTGCTGTCTCGTGGAATATCAACCTCCCAACTTAGTACCCACAGTTTATGGCTATTTGGCCCATTGTTTCTACACGGACCTCAGACGCGATGGCCAGCACCATTTAACAAAACAGATCATGCAAGCGAGGAAAGTGAACGCAAAACAAAGGTGCTTAGCATGGCAGCAATAAGCAACAAGTCTCCCAACGAAAGAAATAACGGGTGGCTTTATCAAATCAACCACAAAAACTCATTTTACTGATTCCAGCGAATCGTCGCATACGTTAGCAGATTCATCAACAACCAAAACAGACGACCAACAACTCAATTGGAACTGGAAGAATTGGAAGGGGCCCGCAGAATCATCATCAAACAAGTGCAAGAAACTGATTTCGCTTACGAGTTGCGCCATTTAAGAAAGCGTCCCGAACAGCCACTCCACAACAAAAGCCCCGTGGCAACCTTGCCTCTCATATTAGATGAGAACTCCATGATCTGAGTAGGAACTCGACTACAATTAGCTCCCGTTCCAAGGGATACAAAGAACCCATACTTACTTCCATACGGAGACCCAATTGTAAAAATGATTCTTCAGAAATTGCACGAAGAAAACATGCACTGCGGACAAGAAGCTCTTCGTGGAATTGCTCGACAGCAGTACCACATTATTAAGGTCAAATCAATGATCCGAAATGTGATTCAAAATTGCGTGAAATGCACGAGGTTCCGACCACAGTTGTTTAAACAGGTGATGGGAGATCTACACGAACATCATGTCTCACAGAATCGACCATTTCTGAATTCAGGTGTTGACTACTGTGGGCCATTCTGGATCCATCACAAAGTAAGAGGCAAGAGACCAGACAAGGCATACATAGCAGTGTTTATCTGCTTTGCAACAAAGGCAGTACACTTGGAGCTTGTAGGAGACTTATCTACTGCATCGTTTTTGGGAGCCCTGCAACGTTTTATTGGGCGAAGAGGAAAATGTCAGACCCTGTACTGTGACAATGCAACAAATTATGTAGGAGCCAACAATCAAATGAAAGAACTCGTTGAGACAATTCATTTCGAAAAGGCATCAAATACTATCTTTGAATTTTGCAACCAAAAGGGAGTACAATTTAAGTTTATTCCTCCACGCTCACCACATTTTGGAGGGTTATGGGAAGCAGCAGTGAAGTCACCAAAACATTTACTCCTTAAGAATGTTTCGACGGCAAACTTGACATTTGAGCAACTATCAACAATCATTGTCAATGTGGAAGCAGTACTTAATTCACGACCGTTAACACCAACTTCAAATGATCCAAATGATTTAACCGCCTTGACTCCAGGCCATTTGCTTATTGGCGAACCATTGGTAGCTCAACCCGACAGCGAGTCAGTTCGAAAGAAGCCATTACCTGAACAATGGGAGTTAGTGCAAAGATTAAAGCACACATTTTGGAAACAATGGTCTCAAGAGTACTCCAGAATTCATCCAATTGGAAGAAACCATACAACAATGTAAAGGAAGGAATGATGGTGATCTTAAAAGAAGACAACGTTCTAATGTTGCAGTCGCCAATCGGACGTATAATCAAGAACTACCCTGGTCTTGATGGTTACGTGAGATTGGTGGACGTAAAAACTACTATTCACAAACTGGCTCCATTACTCCGAGAGACAGAGCCAGGCGACAAACGCAAATTGGATAATATGGAACCAACCGACACTATGAAAGAATGTGGGGAACAAAAGCCAAAACGCAGTTTGCCAACATTACCAACAGTAGCATTAACATTGTTAATGATGCTACTTATATTACCAATGGCGTTAGCCCAATCAGTCAATATCACCCAATTCGACAACAAACCAGGAATCTACTATCAATAAATTGGATCGGCTCAATTCACTGTTTCTGACTGGACAATCATAGCATATTATGATCTAAATACGTACCTAGAAGAAATCGATGCATATGTGGACGGGGTACAACGAATAGGAACCATATGTGGTCAACTCTCACCTCCAGAGCCATGTTTCGCGATGCAACAACATTTCAACCATATATTCAATGAGATAATGACAGGAAACGATTTTCTTCATATAAGGCGTGCCAAGAGAGCGCCCTTGGAAATAATAGGAACCATTGCTAAGGGCATATTTGGCATTTTAGACACAGAGTACGCTGAAAAAATGTCACACAAAATCCAAAAGGTAAAAACCAACGAAGAATATCTCCTAGCACTAATGAGAAATCAAACGTCAATTATCGACTCCACAATCAACATTTTTAAACGAGATGAAAAAACAATTGAGAAAAGACTCAAACAATTGGATCAACAGACAAGTGACCTTTCAAACACTCTGGGAGATACAACCAAGTTACTCCAATGGTATATTACTATGACTACCCAAGTGTCATTGATTGCGGCAAACCTCCAGCGAATACAGGTAGAGTTTACCCATGTATTGACCGATATACACCATAATCAGATTAGCCCACTATTGCTCTCGCCAAAACAGCTTCACCAGCAGGCGGCTCAACTAAGAGCTCTGGATTGGCATTACCAGGCTCAAGTACAGACATTATGCCACTATATAAACTCATGAAGGCAGAGGGAACTGTAGTAAAGGATCATGTGACTTTTAAAATCACGTTACCTCTAGTAACCACACAATCACTGGAATTATACAATTTGATTCCGATTCCCGCAATTAGCCATCAAGACATTATGATCATGGACGTCCAAATTCCGATAGTCGCAGTGAATCGACACAGAGACCAGTATATTGGTCTCTCCACAACAGAGCTGGAACAATGCTACCAACTGAAGCAGGAAGAGTACATTTGCTTCAACAAACAAACAACCTTCACGACTAACAGTAGTTGTAAATTTCAACTATTCAGAGAAAAGAGTTCAACAATGTGCCATCTCAAGCAAATACACACACCTTTTATATGGTACGAAAAGCATTACAAGAATCGGTGGATTTTTGTAACCAAGTCTCCAATGGAACTATCAGCAGTTTGCGATGAGAACATGACCAGCGTGACCATCACCCAAGGAGGTCTCCTAGTTATGGATCCAGGATGCACTCTTAAACACCCTGCGATACAAGTATCTGGTCACCGCATGACAACTACTAGCGGTATTAAGTTGTCAAACGCTCGTTTCGGCAATCTGCCTTCTGCCACTGCACCAAATTTACCACACGCGACCTTGACCAACAGCACGCTACAGCTTGGGTATCATGAACTAGATGACCTGAACAATCAGCTGCTGTCTAACACGGAGATGAAGCTACCAAACGAAATCGAGTCCATCCACCCCCACCACGTTAGCTCATATGTAGCACCAGCACTATTCCTAACACTCTTGGTCGTTTATGGAATTAACAGAAGGTGGACTCGGAAACAACCAGGTCACCATGAGATGACTCTACACAACGGCGAGAAGAATACTGTCGATAGGAGCATCCCAATGGCGCCCGCATCCCCGGAATTTTAAATCAACGTGGAATAAGGTTGAACAGGTGTTCAACGTCCGGGAGTATGTTGGTGCCTTCCGTTAGATAAGCACACTAAACACAACCACACTATTTTATAAAATACAAACAAGTTGCTGTATAAAACACAAAACACATTAGATATAAAAACACCTCCAACTGTTGACATTTGTGACCCATCATAGTTATAAGTAATCTCGGGTAACCTTCTCATAATCGTTATTGGCTATCAATTCATTGAGCACCCTTACTAGAGTCAGCAATAAAGACGTTGTATGCTGAGCCAGCTACTACATAATGAAAGGTAGAGCTAAAACGATCTATGCAGTTGGGACTATATAAGTAGAATGTAATTCGTAGACTAACTAGAATTCATGTTTGTAATCAACGGGTGTGCATCGCTGTGTCTTTGGCCCCCAATTACGACAAAGTTCTCATGCTTCGAAGTCCACCCAATTCAAGTGTTGGTTGCGACGCCTACGTGCCACTAGATTATGTTCTAGGGGCAACTATAATTATAAACATTAAAACTTTAAATTAATAAAACAAAAATTTACAAAACAGATTTAGATTTAGATTAAGAGAGGTTAATGAAGTATAGGTTAGTTTTAGGTTAAGAGATTAATGTGAAATATAGGTTAAGAAAATGAATAAAAGATGCTGAATGAGCCATTCATATCAAAATAAGATATGAAAACGTTGTGAAACGAAAAGATGCTCATATCAGCCAACAAGTAAGAAAAGAAGCCTCGATGAATCGCCAAGCTAAAAGATGCCTAAGAGGGCCAAAAAAAAAAAAAAGATGCGAGCCAGGCCAAAAGAAAAAAGTGAAAAAAAAGAAAAAAAAAAAAAAAATGAAAGGGGGGAACACAGAGTGGAAGGGGAGGAATAGGTCTCCCGAAGAAAGGGGGGAATGTGAGGAATAATTATATAGGATCTATAATTGGGCCTCACAAATATGCAACATTAGATGCACATATACGTAGATACAAATATACAACATTAGATGTACACATACATAGATACAAATATGCAAAATGGGATGTACACATAGATTGGGTTCAAATCAAATCAATGATGCAAACGAACATTTGGGGTTGGGTATCAAACTTGATCATACATCCATCAGGCTGGAAACACCATATGACGGTAAACAAATCGTCAATCCGGCATAACCATATGATGGTAAACAAATCGGGAATCCAGCATAACCATATTATCGTAAACAAATCAATTTCAACCTGCATATGATCATAACAAATATACAAGCGGGAATCGACATATGTTCGCAACCAATTTGATACGTGCAAGAACATATGCGAATGAAGCGGTCACAAGCAAAACAACAAAACAATAACAAAGCTTGGACGCTGGGAAGGGGAATCGGTTCAAATGACGTCACTGAAATAGAACATGCAGAAATATCAAGCTCATAAGCATTGTCGGCAGCATGCGCTTCTTGCTAGGGGCCAAGTGAGGGCCATAGCGAGAATCGGCGGGGGGGTGCGGGGCGACCAGATGAAATGAGTATCGTGGGTGGTCGTCTGCAAGTGCCGAGAGCGTGGGAGAGCGCATGCGTGAGCCAGCGGCAGACCAGATAAGCCGAAATCATAGGAGCAATGCGAGAGTGGGAGAGTGGGGCGAATACGTATGGGAACGCCCATCGATAGGTTTGAGAAGCATTGGGCATCGATCAGGTTGCGGCGGGAGTATAAGTTGAATTCAAACTGTGGAATTGCAACTTGAACATAGTATGAGTGTTTTGTATGCATTTCGGTTATTATTAATATTGTATTATATTATCGTTAAATTATTGTTACCATTATAGGGAATTACTAATAGTTTATTATATTATTACATTTAGGCGAGGGAGATGTATTGGCAATAAGTAATTATATTAGTATTGTATCATTATTACCATTAAGTAGTAGGGAATTATTAATATTTTATTCTATTTTATTTATTATTATATTTATTATATTTAGGGATATTGGCGATATTTAATCATATATATATATAAGCAAAGGTTAAGAGATTGTTAGTTGTTAAGAGCAAGGGTGGTGGCAGCGAGAGAGTGAGAGAAAGGCCGAAGGGCATGCATACCGAAGTATGCGTATGCATGCCCTTCGGCCTTTCTCTCACTCTGAGTTCTGAGGGAATGATATAAGTGGATGGAAATTTACTGGCTGCGGTGCAGCATCCCACCACGCGTCCTCATTGGTTCAAGATGCCTATAAATACGCACGGCTGAGACCATGAGGACATCTATTAAGTGAAGTACAGCGAAGAAACATACAAGTGAAGTTTACAATCAAGTGAAGTAACCCATAAGCAAAGATACCCACACCCAAGCTAGGCAACAAGGACTGGCAAAAAGGATCCATATCCTGGCATATCCTTACAAGGCAATTAAAAGTGGGTAAAAGCAACCAAAATAAAGACTAGGAGTTATTCCTAGCGCAGATAGGGAAGACTAGGAGTATTCCTAGCACAGATAGGAAAGACCCGAAGTATTCCTGGCACAGGCAGGGAAGACTAGGAGTATTCCTAGCACAGTTAGGAAAGACCCGGAGTATTCCTGGCACATTGGGGAGAGATTAGGAGTAGCCCAAACAAATGTTAGGAGGATAGCAGTGCATGAGGGTAGACAGGCAAAACCTGGAGTATTCCTGGCAACAGCTAGGGCACACAACGAGCCACCTTATTTGCTCAGAGGAATAGCCAGCATACGGGTGCCCAACAGTGCCCGACATAACAACTCATCAGCCCATCATCATCATCACACAGTTGCCCTCACCCACCAGAAAATTATATACCAATAAAAAAGATCAGTAGAATTAAAACAAAATCGAAATCGTTTTCCTTATTTTCACCAGCGCACAATATAAATTTGTTGCGTCGTACCCCGACTCCTGAAATCCGAAATCCGAAATCCAAAAAGGATCGTTACAGTCTTTCGTTAGCTGATGAGAGGTGGACAAAAGTATTTTGACATTCTCAGTATTTAGTCTTTATTAATCTGCTCAATATTGTTTAATAATTAGTTCAATAAAATAAAAAATCAATTTTACTTATTTGTTTTGCAGCATTAAGGGTAAAGCAAATGAATTAAGTAACATGGTCAAGTGTGAAATGGTGGCGAAGTATAACTCTGGTATTTCTGTAGAAAATATCAGTAACTTATACAATGTTTCTCGCCAAACTGTTTATTATTAAATAAACAATTTTAAGAAACACCAATTCGTCAAAAAACCTACCGCGAAGTGGTAGACCTCGCAAGACAACTGAGACGGCGGATCGTTATATTCTGCGTAAATTTAAAGAACACCCTTTAGAGATGCCCAAAACAGTTTTCCGGGAGCTACCCAATACGACCGATATCATATTTAGCGAAAGATCAATTCGTAGGGGCTTCAAGGAAGCAGAGTTTGGACCGTATGTTGCCAAAGATATTCCCCAGATTACTGCCAGAAGAAAACTGCAACGTCTCGAATTTGCCAAAAAATATATTGCTAAGCCCCAATCGTTTTGGCATCAAGTTTTATGGAGTGATGAAAGCTCCTTTAGCTTCCACTGCTCCAAAAAAAAGTTTATGTGAGAATGTCAAGAATCACACATCAAAAAAGAAGACCGATTTGTGAAAAGTTAGCCATTGGAGTGGGTCAGCTATGTTTTGGGGATGCGTTACTTATAACGGCGTAGGAGATTTGGTTCCCTTCGTTGGAACCTTGGCGAAAGATAAATATTTGACCGTCATTAAAGATCATGCTTTGCCTTCATGGGATAAACTTATCGGAGAGTGCGCCATGCCATAAGGCAAAAATGATAACAAGTTTTTTTAATGAAAATGAAGTAAATCTGCTGGATTGGCCACCGCAAAGTCCTGATGTGAACATCATTCAAAACCTATGGGCTTATATTAAGCGACAGCGTTGTGGTGATCTCGAAAGGACACGACAGGGCACTATTTCTGAGGTTGGTGAGCTCTGGAGACACATTTCGTTGGATTATATCCGTAACTTGGTAGATTCGGTCCCGAGATGTCTACAAAAAGTAATAAATGCTAAAGGAATGTATATTTTTTATTAAACATAGGAAACAATACGTTGAAACGTAAAATTTTATTAATTTTCGTTATTTTGGACATTTGTCAAAATACTTTTGTCACCATGTATTTTGTTAATTCGAATTTTCTGATTATTAATATTTATTTTAGGAATTTTTTTTGAGTTAAATAAACTGCGGATATTCATATCTTTTCACCAAAATTATTTCTTTTCTTTTTTATGGTCCTTTAAAAAAAACTTGAACATATTCTCTGAAAATTTTGTTTGTCAAAATACTTATGCCGTCAACTGTATATATGTATATATAAAAATATATATATAAAAATTTTTGTTGAAACAGAAAAAGTCTCTATACTGTGTGCATAGTCCGGTTATCTTCGTTTTGAACAATTGTGGGAAGTTCTTTGTAAGTTTTCTCATGAAATCTTCATGTCTATTTTTGTTATCATCTTGGACTATGTCATAGTCACTTAACGTTTCGGTTTGGATTTTATTTAAACTTAGAACTTTGATTGAACTTGTTGTGTTTACTATTCCTACAAAAATATTATTTTTATTGGAAATTGTATTTCCAATGAATTTCTTGATTTGGAATCAAAATGGTATGTTCAACAGAATGACGGACGACTTCAGCTCGAGCCGGAAGTACAGCGTTATAGCGTTATTATCGCAAGTATGTGTAATTGGTATTGGACAATTGAGGTTGTTTGGCCGAAGTATTAGAGTATCACTAGAATGTGTGAAATCTAATTGAGAGTTGAATTTTTTAATAAAGTCTATACCATTTATGCCGTCACTTGGTATTGGAATGTTATGTTCCACTAAATGAAAGAGGAATTATATATTTCCCTATAGACAATTCTACAAATGATAAGCCTTTTGAAAAAATTGATCCTTCACCTATTCCAGAGATTTTTGTTGATATGCTAGTGTTAACATTATCGAAAATAACTACATTCTTTTTAATAGTGAAATGTCTGCACCAGCATCAATTAATAAGGTAAATTCATTACTTGATTTTTGATTTTCAAATTTCACAAATATGCTTAAACTGAGGATAATTTTGTGTACTATTGAATCTCTTAAGGGAATTATTGGTTTTCCGGGTTACCTTGTGTAACCCGTACATTTGTATTATTCTGATTGTTGTTATTATGGCTTCTATTTGAATTGTGGTGGCATCTGTAATTTGTTCTTTATTTAAGTTGTGAAGTATTCTTCGCCAGAGCTTCTGCTCAAGTTGGCTGTGCATTTAAATCTGATTTTATTCATTTGGAATTTGTTCGGCTTAAGTCTAATACATGGTGTTCTTATATCTACATATGTATTATGTGTACATATGTATGCAGAAAGCATATGTATGGTGTGACCACTTGAGGTTCAAATGGGACGCTTAGCATTTCCCACGCTCAGCGATCGACTTGTATATAAGCGGTAGATCGTATTACTTATGCGTTGGAACGCTTATGTATTTCTATGTGGTCTTTTAAAGTACTTTGGGTATTTGTATATATTATGACAAAGTGTCACAATGTATTAACTGAATGTTATACCCTTAAATTGGTAGGGCAGATATGCTGCAGCTCCCTTTTTTAAGAAATGATGTAATATATGTAGTCATTTGGAGTAAGTGTTAATGTATTGTGTTTTATAAGTGTACTTAAAATGTATTAAAAATGTGTTATCTCCATTTTTGTAAAATAGTTGTGATCATTGAGGAATTTTGTTTTTAATATATTTGAAGTTATGTTATATTTCATTTTAACTTTCTCAGAAGAACTACAACTTTCATCATTGTGTATATAATAATTTTTTTTTTTAGAAGCTCGATCAGACCTCTTGTTTCTCTTTTTTCTACTTTTTTTTCTTTTCTTTCATGAAACGTTTCCTATATTATATATATTTAACCTATCCTTATGTACTTTTTGTTTCTTATTTTTACTATCTTTAACAAAAATGTTATCTTTATCCTCTATTTTTTTCTACTGTATATGGTCCTAAATATACTGGGTCTAATTTATGCCCTGCTTTGTTTCTTGTTAGTACTTTATCTCCTACTTTTAGTTCAAAATTCTTAGTATTCTTGTCATATAGTAATTTCCTATAAGCCTTGGCTTTTTCTAACATAATTCTAGCTCTTTTGTATGCTATTTCTAATCTAAACTTTATTTCCTTAGAAAAGTCATCTAAATTGTAAATAGGATATATTTTGTCAATTTTATTAAAATCTATGAACTGGTTTGGTAATCTGCCAAATATGAGTTCATATAGACAATACTCATGGGTTGCTGATGGTGTCCTGTTGAAGCAATACGTGAAATATTGAATCCAAACATCCCAATCGGTTTTGTCTGCAGAGATACATATATGAACGAATGTACTTATTAAATGTTCGATGACTTCGTTCTATTGTCCCTAATGTTTGATGAGTATACACAGTAGAGGTGAGATTCTTGATCTCCATGTACTTGCATAAATCTGTTATTATCTGGTTTTTATACTCTGTTCCCATGTCCGAAATGAACGTCTTCATTGGACCGTACTTGAGCCGGACTTATTTTCGTTTTTGCTTTTGATTGGAATGGCTACTAAATATTTTGTTAGGTCACATATTAATGTGACTATGTATTCATTGCAATGTACCGATATTGGTAGTGGGCCAAATTGTATCCACTATCACTATGTCGAAAGCGTTTACTGGTGTTATATCTCTTTTTCATTTTTTACTTTGGTCACCGGCTGGAGTAGCGCTACTCGTAATGATTTTAATATTCTATTGCCCATATTTTTGAAAGTATCTATTGAAATTGATTCAAAGACGTTTTCGCTCGGTGCCACTTTGAGTTGGCTAATTTTTAATATACCGGTCTCTTTTTTGAGCCTTTGGAAGAACTGACCTAAGCCAAGAATTCCATTTTTATATAAATCGCTAACTTCAATTCTTGCGATAACTTTATTTCCATGTTTAAATAAAGATTTAGATTCTGTTATGCGCGAGATCACTACTTTCCGTACTTTATCATTTGTAATGACTTCATGTACGTTGGGCTTAGATACATTTTGATAACTTTGCCTTGGCAAAAGTTTATTATTTTCAACTGTACAGATTTTTTCTTGTCTACTTTGTCGCCTGGTAGTGACTTTCAGGACTTTATTTTGAATGTCTTTAAGTTCTGTTATTGTGATACGCGAAAGTGCGCCTGCAACGAAATTATCTTTTCCCTTTAGGTATTCTACTGTAAAGTCGTATCAAGTTCTAGCCGCATGCGAGTTAATTTGGAACTGGGATTAGTCATATGGAAAACATCAGTTAAATTTTTATTCATGTGGAACGCCTGTGGAGGTTCTAGACCGGAGAATGCTATAGTCATCATTCTCTGAAATGAATTTGGTGCTATTTTAAGGCCAAATGGTAATCGCGTGAAGCGATATGAGCCATTGCTCGTTGAGAAAGATGTTATGTTTCTTGAACTTTCTTCCAGTTCAATTTGGTGAAAACCTGACATTAAGTCGAGGCAGGAAAAGTATTTAGCTCGACCCAGTTGGTCTAGAATGTCGTCAAACTTGGGGCAGCGGGAATTTTTCTGTTAGAAGTTTTTTTTGATTTGGCGATAGTCAATTACTAATCGCCACTTCTTTTCTTCTGAATTTTGTGATGCTTTCTTTGGGACTAGCAAGAGTGGACTACTGTATTCGGACACAGACGGTTCTACCATTTTATCATTTATTAATTTTTCTACTTTTTTTAATTTCTTCTACGTGGGTATGCGGGCTTCTGTAGTTTTTTATGTAAATTAGTTCACTGTCTTTCAGTCTCATTGCTTGTTTATAAAAGATGTTTGTTGTGATTGGTTCGGTTTGTAGTCATCTGGTGCATAATTCTGTTAGTTCATTTTTTAATTGTATTGGAATATTTTTCTTTAAATGTGAAAAAACTTCTACATTTCCATTATCTTGAGTGCTTTGAACTATATTGTAGTTCGAAAGTGATCCATATTTTATATTATTTATATTTACTAATAAATCGGAATTGGTTGTATTTAACATTCGGACAAACGTACATTGTGATTTCGTTATTGTATTTGCAATATATATACCTTTTTGGATTTCTTGATTAGGTATATAAACGAAATCTTCTTTTGAATCAATTTTTATATTTCTTATCACTTCGGATCTTGCTGGTAGAGATAGGGAATTATTACCAGAACTGTATATTATTGGAACATTAATTGGATAAGATAGATTTTGAGGTCTAATTATAAACCAGTCTTCAGTTGGTTTGAAGCCTAACTGCAATTGAATTTTTTTATGAAGTAAATGCCAATAATTCCATCACACGGTATTGCGAAATCGGAGTCTCCTAATTGAAATTCGTATATTTGGTTGTCAGAAGTTCTATTGCTGTGGTGCCTTGGGATTTAATTACTCCTTGGCCTATGCCTTGGATGTTTATAATTTTATTGTGTTTAATGTCATAGTTATCTGAATTCAATTTTAGAAGTGATATATCCGCACCAGTATCTATTAAAAATGTAAGTTTTGTTTTAGTTAGATGATTTATGAAGCAAACAAATATGTTAAGACTAAAATTGATTGAATGAATTTACTGTGTGTTGGCTAAAGGGTTTTGAGAGTTTTCCGACGTATTTTGCGCCACTCTCACGTTGTTGCAGTTATTACCTTGGAGTTGGAGTTACCTCGGCCTCTTCCTCGATTTTGACCCCGTCTTCCTCCACGGTTATTGTTGTGGTTGAAATTTCTAAATTTCTATAATTATAACCTCGGCCTCCTCTATTATTGCGATTTGCACCTCGTCGGTAATACAGGACTGTGTTACTTTGACCTGTTATCTCCGTAAAACTGTTTACAAATTTTGACACCTCATCATTCACGTGCCTGCTTGCATGATACGTTTCACCTTATGAATGGTGTCTAGAGTTCGCTTCTTGTCAGAATTCCACCAAAAAAGCAAATTTTTGTTTTTCGAGGCTAGATCCCAATACTAAATCAGAGGATGTCATAGCCGATATCCGGACAAAAATCGTAGTGCCTAACATCGCAGTGGAAAAGTTTGAGATTTTATATTCCCGTAACATTTTGTCTTTTAAACTTAGTGTTCCGCCAAATCTTTTTGACCAAATATGTCATAAAGATTTTTGGCCGGAACACTTAATAGTAAACAAGTATATAGCTAAGAAGAGGAAAAATCGGCTTCCGATTCGTTTGCCTTCCGCACCAGGTAGCACCAATCCCTTCCTACCTTCAGGCACGTCAGTACCCACTGGCGGGTCAAAAAACTAATTTCGTCTCTTGTTCTGGCCTATCAGAATGTTAGAGGACTAAAATCTAAACTTTCTAAACTCTATGTAGATAGTCTATCCTTTGACTTTCATATTCTGGCTTTTACTGAAACGTGGCTAAAGCCAGACATATTCGATGCATCCGTTTTTCCCATGACGTTTTCTACATATAGATACGATCGAACATTCAGAAATGGATGGGGAGTTTTAATTGCTGTCAACTCAGCCCTTCCCTCTGAATTAGTTCACTTCACAACAACTCTTGACATTGAATTTGTTAGTGTCAAAGTGAAACGGCGGTATACACCAGCCATTTAGAAGCAATTTGCTCTGTATCCTCCCATCTTTCCGATGCAGATTTACTAATCGTTCTTGGCGACTTTTTGCCCGACATTTCTTGGTTTCCATTAGATGAGTCTTCCATGTTGTTGCTTTATTGATGGTCTTCTTGAATTATCCTTAACCCAGGTTAACCCCGTGCATAATATAAATGGTAGATTACTAGATCTTATATCTATACTTGATTCTTCCCACTGTTCTGTTTCGAGAATTGTTCCTTTAGTTGTCCCCGATGACAATTTCCATCCAACTTTTGACTTAACCATAAACCTTCCTTTTTTATTGCCGATTACCAACTCGACATCTCGCACCCGTTGCTTCGTAAAACTAACTTTTTGAAGCTCAATGAGCTTATTCTTGCTACAGATTGGTCTAATCTGAATTCTTGCAAAGATTTAGATTTTTACTTTTTGATGCTTGTGTCCCACGTGTCACCCATGTGTCAACTGACAAGCCGCCATGGTTTTCAAGTGAGTTATCTAATTTAAAGAATGTAAAATCTAGATATTATAAAAAGTATAAAAAATCCGGTCAACTGTCCGATTTTTCTCTTTATGTAGTTGCTCGATCAAATTTTTCAGTGCTTAATACACAATGTTATAAGGATTACTTAAGGCGCTGTAAACTTCAGTTTTCCCGTGATCCTAAGCGGTTTTATAACTTCGTGAACGCCAAACGCAAGGCATCAGTGCATCCGTCTTACTTATGTTTCGAAAATAAAAAAGCTAACGATGATCAGGCCATTGCCGATATGTTTTCTGATTTTTTTAATATAACTTATTCCTCCAAGGAGTATCACGCCAACTCTTCGTATCCTTATCAGTTACCTCAGTAAAACCTGTGAACTCATCAGGACCAGATGGGATACCCGGTTGTGTACTCAGATTTTGCGGTGAGACTTTGTGTAACCCAAATCTTAAGTTATTTACCTTGTCCGTTTAAACTTCTACTTTCCCACATATTCCGAAGGAATCTTTTATCATTCCTCTCCATAAAAACGGTAACAAGTCCGTAGCATCAAATTATAGGGGTATTTCTAAATTGTCCGCTATACCGAAGGCCTTTGAGCAAATTAAAAACTTAAAAACGAAATTGGCCTTCCACGCCTTCTGCTTAGCTGGTTTCTGCAATATTTGACTAACCGTACACAAAAGGTCCTATTTAAATCCTCAATGTCTAAGACCATCAAAGTAACTTCGGTGGTACCACAGGGTAGCCATCTTGGACCATTGCTTTTTACCCTTATTATTAATGACCTTCCTTCAGTCATAATTCACTCTCGTGTGCTTATGTACTCGGACGATGTTAAACTTTTCCTTAGTTTCAAAGATTCAGGTTCCCCGCGTCTGCTTCAAGCCGATCTTAATAACCTCCAGACTTGGTGTGAAATTAACTTATTAAACCTTAATATTTCTTTTTTTCAATTGGAAACTTATTATCTTAATAATACTCCACTTGAACGTTTCCGTGAGATGGGTGATTTGGAGGTACTCATGGACCACAAATTAAGTTTCACTCGTCATATTTCAACCTAAGTCAGCGAATCCATGAGTGTTCTTGATTTCGTCAAGCGATGGTCGAAGGAATTCGACTATCCTTACACAACCAAAATCTATTTTACTTCACTGGTCCGTTTTATTCTGGAGTACGGATCATATGTTTGGTCACCTCAATATGAATCACACCAAATTAGAATTGAATCCATTCAAAAGCAATTTTTGAATTTTGCTCTTCGTGGTTTAAACTGGGATTGCAATGTTAACTTGCCATCGTATTCTAGTAGACTTCTTCTAATCACGTAATCGGATCAGAGTCCTTTATTCCTACGTTAAAAACTTCTATCCTTAGCCATCTAGCTCGTAGTTAATTTTAATTAGTCAGTTTCAACTTTAAGTATGTTTTAATTCGAGTTCGTTTTTGCATGCTGTCCGCTAGGGTTCGCGCGTATCAGGCATTGTCCTCGTATCGCATGGGCCACTTCAACGTACTGCGCACAGTACGCGTCAACGTCCAGAGAATAAAATGGAAAAGTCAAGCACGCACGTTGTCACGATTCACTGCTGCATTCCGAGGGACATTCAGCACCGGTTACATTTACAACAGCACGTCAGTTCATATCAACCTATTGAAGAAACGTGGCCCGCTTCATCACTAGTAGCAATCACAAACGCTACTTGCCAGCAAGTTATATCTGTCAAACCACAAGGGCATACCAGAAGCAAATCCACCAAGGAAGTTTAGCCACATGCCGTAATTTGCCAGATTATGGCTCGGAGCTTTCCTACATTTCGGAAAGGTGCGCCCAAACGTTAGGACTCCGACGCTCGCCATCCCGGATTGCCGTGTCGGCGATATCTGCTATTAAGGCGGAAACAACCAGAGATTTCTGCTCTCTTCGACTCAAGCTTCGGGTATCACATCAATACATTAATATCAAGGCGCATGTATTAGGTAGGATAACTTCATCATTGCCCAGGGAGAACATAAAGGCGTCAGCACTCGCTGTATTCGATGGCTACGAATTGGCAGATCCTGCATTCAACACTAACGCGTCAGTTGATATTTTGATTGGGAATGACCACATCTGGTCAGTTCTCACTGGCGACAAGCTGTATGATGATCAAGGACACACAATTACAGTGGCTACAATATTCAGATGGGTCATCACATCAGTGGAATGCTTCTGGCAGTCCCCATCCGCATCATTTCTGTCCATGGTCTCCATAGATGGGCTGCTGCAAAGATTCTGGGAGATAGAAGAAGTGCCATCATACACATCTATTGACGCTGAAGATGAAAAGGTTGAGAAAAATTTCTTTGACACGCACGCCCGACATGTCAATGGAAGATACATTGCCATTTAAAGAAGACAACCCAGGATTTGCAGACACATTTCAAGGGGCTAGATCCCGTTTCCTAGCAGTCGAACGTCGTTTACTAAAAGATGCTACTCTACAGTCAAAGTACATCCAGTTCATGAGAGAATATGTACAGTTGGGCCATATGGAACTGGATAACAAGCAAACTAAACATACCTCCAGGATAACCTTTTACCTGCGTCATCATCCGATAATGGGCGTTAAGCTGCGGGTGGTGTTTGACGGCTCATTCCAAGATCGGGATGGTCGATGTCTAACGATGCACTTCATTTTGGTCCATGCGGACAGCGTAGTCTATTTGATGTTTGCTTGCGTTTCATAATGTATAAGTTTGTATTTTCTGCAGATATTGTCAAGATGTTTAGACAAATTGGGGTGGCTTCTAATCACCAAAACTTCCAACGAATCCTCTGGAGAGAGCTAAGCAAATGGGTATCGAATAGTAACCAAATTTCTAATACACAAGGCAACGAAATTGATATTTCCAAGATTATTACTACAAAGGTTATTGGGCTACATTGGCACCCAGGAGAGGACATATTGATGTACCATGTTTCCCTATCGGAGAAATCGAAATGCACTAAGCGACAAGTGCTTTCAGATACAGCACTCATTTTTGATCCACTTAGCATTCTGCGACCAGTGGTGGTTTAGTTCACGATTGAGTTAAGTGGAGTTCTACTATTATCTCGGCTTGTCCAATCAATAAGGTCTGGCCTGCGCCAGGAAAGGTTTAAAATATATGCAGGGTGCGACCCTACCATCGCTAAAAACCTTTGTCGCCAACCGCACAGCAGAAATTTTGGAAACCATACCTCGAAGCTCTTGGAGACATGTGAGCACTAAGGAGATTACATCCGATTTATGGTGGAAGGGTCCATCTTGGCTACACAATGAACAGCAATATTCGGCCATTCTACGAAAATCACAACATTGCTGCTCAATCATCGATCCAGAACTCGAATTTAAAACGAACGTATTGATGACAAACGAAGATATTATTTCTTTCCCCATTTGATCTTTTATTTCAGCGGGTATCAGCTTGGGCTAAACTGTTTCGAATCGTCGCGTACGTATACCGTTTTGCTCATCGTCTTAGATCAACTAAATCAGGCCTTTTGTGGCTCTAACGTACAATGAAATCATTAATGCAACAAAATTTTGTCAACGCCAGGCTCAAAATCATTTCCATGTTGACCCACATTTGCTGCTGCAAAAGCAATCATTGGAACGACGATCAAAGTTACGCAAGCTAGATCCATTTATCGACGACGATGGTCTTATACGTGTGGGAGGACGTTAGAAGAAATCGGACCTGTCTGCCGATGCCAAACATGCGGTTGTTTTATCACAACACCATCGGCTATGTCGAACTTCCAACTAATAGACTGAGCTTCTGGCAGCATATTCAGGCTATTCTTCAAGGATTCTGGAAGCGTTGGCAACAGGAGTTCATTTGCATAGTTAAAATAAAGTTTAAGTTCTTATGAGATATCAAACACAGTGATTTGCTATTCATCAATTTGATTTACAATTGAGTAATATCGGTCTGATCGATTCATTCCTCGATTTTTTTTTTCCACTTAACAAAATAGTATGGGTATCACATCAATATTTATGGCTAGATTTGGTCAGAACTGTTTTAAAATAATATTTCAAAAATTTTAAACTTTCCCAAAATGTAATTAATTATTGCCAAAGCCTTTTAACTATTTACACTGTTATTAGAAACTGCTTAAGCGATAGAGACTAAAACGCCCAAATTGTGATATTCCTAGAAGTTTTAGCATGTGAAAATTTGGACTAATAAGCCGAACTCTTTTCCCCAGAAGTCTTTGTACATATATGTATATATAAAAATAGCAGGATAGGCTTCGGCCGTGCCAAAGTTTGTATACCTTTGCGAACTGTTTTTTTGATTTGTATATAATTTAGCAGGATCATTTGAAAGTATATAAATGTAAAAAAAGTTTTTTCATTCAAATATTTTTTTTTGGTCCGCAAGAAAAATAAATATACAATGATGGATTGGTGGCTCATAAGTAAGGACGAAAGAGATTTGCAAGATACAATTAGAGAAAGGGATATTATATTTCAAAAGCATTCAAATTTCATTGCAAATTCTATTAATATCCTTAGAGAGCAAACAGAGTACATACATACGTTTCGAATACTTGTATATGGAAAAGTACAATTTGCATTTCAGTCCATTAATACATTGTAACACAGTCGAATCATGCGTAAGGCAATGTCAGTGCTACCATACGTAATTTCGAGTTGTCGAAGAGCATCCTCTTTTAAAATTTATAAAGTACGTAAAATAATCCCATTTCATGGAAAGGGCAAAAATTGTTCAAATTGTCAAAGAACATAGAATAGAATTCGACAAATCTTTCATATGCCTTAACCAAATTAAAACATGTGCGATTTTTAATTAACAAATATACCGCTATTAATAAACTATTCGCAGAAATATTCAGTCGCCTTATAGCTTACACTTGCTACAAGCGAGAGAAAATCTATACCGATTAAGAACACAGCTTAGTACAATCTCGGATAGACATAATCTTCATATTTTTATACCAAACGCATTAAATACAGATGCTAAATTTGACGAGTCACTTCTAGCCACAAATAGCCCACATGAATCTGAACAAATGAGCGAAGAATCTGACATTGAAACTAAACTACCCGCACAAAATATCGAAATGCCTTTAGTAGCACCACCTTCACTACTAACACCCCTTGACATACCAACAATGGCAAATGAACAATCTGAGACTGAGTTCTTAAGTATCGCATCATCTCTAATATCAGAGTTCGATGGGAAAATTGAGAACCTTCGAACTTGATTGACACGCTGAAAGGTACTTACGAAACAATTGCAGTCCTGATAATAAAAAGAAAACTAAAGGGTCATGCTAGAAACCTAATTGTTGATGAGCACACAATAATTGCTATCATCAACAAACTAATCAAACAGGTTACAGATTAATCTGTAGATGTAATTTCTGCAAAACTATTAAATCTCAAGCAAAAAAACAAGACAGCCAATCAATACACCCAAGAGGTGGAAAATTGACTAAATCTCTAGAAGGAGTTTACATCAATGATGTCTTGTCAACTGAACTAGGCAAGCTATGTTCTGCACTTACGAAGACCATTCCAAAACCAACGTGGAAACCGAGGTAACTACCGTGGAAGAGGTGGTTACCAAAATAACGGATTCCGAAATAATAGAAATAATAATTTCTACAATAGAGGACAAGAGCAAATAGAGGGAACTTTAGAGGTGTAGCATATCTAACCTACCAATTTAAGGGTATAACATTCAGTTAATACATTGGGACACTTTGTCATAATAAATACAAATATACAAACACCCAATATTTTTTAAAAGACCAAACCATACATACGTAACATATGCATGCTTTCTGCATACATACATATGTAAACATAATATATTTATATGTAGATATAAGAACACCATGTATTAGACTTAAGCCGAACAAAATCCAAATGAATTAAATCAGATTTAAATGCACAGCCAACTTGAGCAGAAGCTCTGGCGAAGAATACTTCACAACTTAAACAAAGAACAAATTACATAGTGACCGTGTCAAGGGAATTGTACAAAAAAGAATATTAATTTTATAAAACCTTAAAATTGTACATGCCTTGAGTTACTTGCATCACATCGAAGACCACACAATATATAATACGTTCGTTTGTCAACAAAAAGTGGGTCATATTTTGTCGGTGGTCACCAGCAGTAGTTAGTCCGTGGAGTGATTTGTCTGGTTAACTCCGAGAATGAACGAGATTAACGTAACCGACACAGAAGGATAAACGGATGAGTGACGACTGCCCTGATACTGCTCCTATTGAGCAAAGCGATGCACCTACCATTCAGGAGTACCTGGAGGTGTTTCCAAACGATGGACGCCCACTCACAATAGCTGAGTACCGGGCTCGACAGGAAAAAAAGCAAATGAAAAAGACGAAACGAGGAGGCCAGCTACGCAAACTATTCCAGCAGAAGCGACTGCAAGTAGATTTGCTGGCCACATCGAAGACACCAGAAGACCGACAACGCCACGTAGAGCGTATCAATGAAATTAAAATTGAACTTCGCTAAAGAGCGAAGAAACGCAATGGGCCGCAGAAATGCGCAAGCCTTAACTTGCCATAGAATAAGAAAAAATTACATTACCACCAGTGCAACTTGCGAAAAAACTAATATTTTATAGGCTTTACTACTAACAATGTGGTTGGAGTTTTTTTTATTAATTATTATCATGAAATACATATTGAATTGTGAGCCAACCACATCTCCTAACACTAATTTTTCCATGTCTCTGGCGCTGAGTTTTTATACTAGGCTGCTATAAAATATTTCTGTCAATTGATAAATTTTGTAACAACTTCATTACAATAAAATAATCATTTCCCTTTTTTTCTTTGATTCTCAAAAAGGAACTACGTTTTTCTTTCTTTATGTAATCCTTTATTATACATAGATATAAAAAAAATCCTTTTTTTCTTTCATGAAGGTTAAAAGGTTAAAATAAAAGAATGAAATATTTACAGTAAGCAAAAAAAAATTAACTTTAAAAATCAATCCAATAAATTGCATGAATTCCTAAAATCAATATAAATTTTTGAAATTTAATTTGAAAGCATACATATACATACATAGACGTATGCATGTTTAATAACAGTATAAGCAAATTGGAAGATAGATTTAGTACACCCACACTGCAAATGTAGAAAATAAAATCGAATCATCAAATGTTGACTTACAATTAACAAATGTATAGTTATTAATAATTGTCATAATCATGTGCGCATATATTCTGTACAAAGCATAAATATTTGCTACACAATAAGTGTGTAACTAAAAGGGCCTTAAGCCAAGAAAAAGAAAAAAAAACACACATACATGCGCACGGGCATTTGTAGTAACAATATATTCAAAAATTCTTAAAAATCAATATGATTTCAAAATTATAAATTTGCAATATATTCATTAAAATGAAAATATAATTCAATTTTTGATTTTTTTTTTTTAAATAAAGATACTATATAAGAAAAAATTTTAATAAACAATTCGAATAAAGAAAAAATGAAGCAAGCAAGTCGTCCCTGCCGACATTGAGTATACCCTGTACCAAGTAAAAGTACTAAATAAAGTCAAAAGCGATCAAAATCGCCATCAATTTACAAAAAAAATTCTCTTAGCATGCACTGCTTGCCATGCAGCAACACTGCACTGCTTGCCATGCAGCAACAGCGAACGCATGCTATCTCGCTCACACTTAACAGCCCATTTTGCATGGGGCGTTTCAGTACAAAATGGGAATACGTATATCTCCGATAATTATTGTCCGATTTTGACAAAATTTGGTCAAGTCGTGCATTTTGGCCATATAAATGTGCATGCCAAACAAGAATACGATATCTTTAATATTGCTCTAGTTATAGGTTTTTCCCGAATTGCGGGGGCGGAAGTGGGCGTGGCAAAAATTTAAAATAAACTTGAGTTGCTTATACAATAGACGGATGTTGACACCAAATTTGGTTGCTCTAGCTCTTATAGTCTCTGAGATCTCGGTGTTCATACGGACGGACGGACAGACGGACGGACGGACAGACGGACAGACGGACATGTCTCAATCGACTTCGCTATTGATACTGATCAAGAATATATATACTTTATGGGGTCGGAAAATTTTCCTTCTGCCTGTTACATACATTTTAGCGACTTTAATATACCCTTTTACCCTATGGGTACAGGGTATAAAAAGTAAAGCGCAGATTACGTGGCATTATATGAGCAGAGCAAACAATTTAGATAAAATTTAAAATATATAATAACATCCCCGATTTCCGCATTAATGCAATTAGGCTTCTGCATTCGCATACCGAATATATATCTGTATATCAGTTCGAGAATGAATATATAGAAGCTTTTGGCGGACACAGCAACCCATTGATACATTGCGATAAAGCAGAAATTGTTAATGGTATTAACAACACTACCATATGTCAGAGTTAAAGTAACTGAGGAAGCTCACCCAATATTAGGAATAGCAACTATATGGTTACTTCGTTTACAAAAATAAATTTCCATTATAAAATGGAATGGAACAAAATTGCAAGACATATAGACACGATTCGTAATAAATTTGATAAAACGTATAAATGTATTAACAAAGATGCAGTAATTAAAGTAGAAACTCTAACACACCATATAGATATACTTGTAAGGGAATATAATAATATAGTAACCACAGTAAATAAGTACGAAGAAAGACTAACACCTGACCACAAGGAAAAATGTTTAAGGGTTTTAAAATCCCTGAACACGAGATTGATTTCTGTCACTCATATACATACGTCGGAAAACTCTCAAAACCCTTTAGCCAACACACAGTAAATTCATTCAATCAATTTTAGTCTTAACATATTTGTTTGCTTCATAAATCATCTAACTAAAACAAAACTTACATTTTTAATAGATACTGGTGCGGATATATCACTTCTAAAATTGAATTCAGATAACTATGACATTAAACACAATAAAATTATAAACATCCAAGGCATAGGCCAAGGAGTAATTAAATCCCAAGGCACCACAGCAATAGAACTTCTGACAACCAAATATACGAATTTCAATTAGGAGACTCCGAGGATACCGCAATACCGTGTGATGGAATTATTGGCATTTACTTCATAAAAAAATTCAATTGCAGTTAGGCTTCAAACCAACTGAAGACTGGTTTATAATTAGACCTCAAAATCTATCTTATCCAATTAATGTTCCAATAATATACAGTTCTGGTAATAATTCCCTATCTCTACCAGCAAGATCCGAAGTGATAAGAAATATAAAAATTGATTCAAAAGAAGATTTCGTTTATATACCTAATCAAGAAATCCAAAAAGGTATATATATTGCAAATACAATAACGAAATCACAATGTACGTTTGTCCGAATGTTAAATACAACCAATTCCGATTTATTAGTAAATATAAATAATATAAAATATGGATCACTTTCGAACTACAATATAGTTCAAAGCACTCAAGATAATGGAAATGTAGAAGTTTTTTCACATTTAAAGAAAAATATTCCAATACAATTAAAAAATGAACTAACAGAATTATGCACCAGATGACTACAAACCGAACCAATCACAACAAACATCTTTTATAAACAAGCAATGAGACTGAAAGACAGTGAACTAATTTACATAAAAAACTACAGAAGCCCGCATACCCACGTAGAAGAAATTAAAAAACAAGTAGAAAAATTAATAAATGATAAAATGGTAGAACCGTCTGTGTCCGAATACAGTAGTCCACTCTTGCTAGTCCCAAAGAAAGCATCACAAAATTCAGAAGAAAAGAAGTGGCGATTAGTAATTGACTATCGCCAAATCAAAAAAAACTTCTAACAGAAAAATTCCCGCTGCCCCAAGTTTGACGACATTCTAGACCAACTGGGTCGAGCTAAATACTTTTCCTGCCTCGACTTAATGTCAGGTTTTCACCAAATTGAACTGGAAGAAAGTTCAAGAAACATAACATCTTTCTCAACGAGCAATGGCTCATATCGCTTCACGCGATTACCATTTGGCCTTAAAATAGCACCAAATTCATTTCAGAGAATGATGACTATAGCATTCTCCGGTCTAGAACCTCCACAGGCGTTCCACATGAATAAAAATTTAACTGATGTTTTCCATATGACTAATCCCAGTTCCAAATTAACTCGCATGCGGCTAGAACTTGATACGACTTTACAGTAGAATACCTAAAGGGAAAAGATAATTTCGTTGCAGGCGCACTTTCGCGTATCACAATAACAGAACTTAAAGACATTCAAAATAAAGTCCTGAAAGTCACTACCAGGCGACAAAGTAGACAAGAAAAAATCTGTACAGTTGAAAATAATAAACTTTTGCCAAGGCAAAGTTATCAAAATGTATCTAAGCCCAACGTACATGAAGTCATTACAAATGATAAAGTACGGAAAGTAGTGATCTCGCGCATAACAGAATCTAAATCTTTATTTAAACATGGAAATAAAGTTATCGCAAGAATTGAAGTTAGCGATTTATATAAAAATGGAATTCTTGGCTTAGGTCAGTTCTTCCAAAGGCTCAAAAAAGAGACCGGTATATTAAAAATTAGCCAACTCAAAGTGGCACCGAGCGAAAAGGTCGGTATCTTTTTCAATAGATACTTTCAAAAATATGGGCAATAGAATATTAAAATCATTACGCAATGAATACATAGTCACATTAATATGTGGCCTAACGAAATATTTAGTAGCCATTCCAATCAAAAGCAAAAACGAAAATAAGTCCGGCTCAAGTACGGTCCAATGAAGACGTTCATTTCGGACATTGGAACAGAGTATAAAAACCAGATAATAACAGATTTATGCAAGTACATGGAGATCAAGAATCTCACCTCTACTGTATATACTCATCAAACATTAGGGACAATAGAACGAAGTCATCGAACATTTAATAAGTACATTTGTTCATATATGTATCTCTGCAGACAAAACCGATTGGGGTGTTTGGATTCAATATTTCACGTATTGCTTCAACACGACACCATCAGCAACCCATGAGTATTGTCCATATTTGGCAGATTACCAAAACAGTTCATAGATTTTAATAAAATTGACAAAATATATCCTATTTACAATTTAGATGACTTTTCTAAGGAAATAAAGTTTAGATTAGAAATAGCATACAAAAGAGCTAGAATTATGTTAGAAAAAGCCAAGGCTTATAGGAAATTACTATATGACAAGAATACTAAGAATTTTGAACTAAAAGTAGGAGATAAAGTACTAATAAGAAACAAAGCAGGGCATAAATTAGACCCAGTATATTTAGGACCATATACAGTAGAAAAAAATAGAGGATAAAGATAACATTTTTGTTAAAGATAGTAAAAATAAGAAACAAAAAGTACATAAGGATAGGTTAAATATATATAATATAGGAAACGTTTCATGAAAGAAAAGAAAAAAAAGTAGAAAAAAGAGAAACAAGAGGTCTGATCGAGCTTCTAAAAAAAAAAATTATTATATACACAATGATGAAAGTTGTAGTTCTTCTGAGAAAGTTAAAATGAAATATAACATAACTTCAAATATATTAAAAACAAAATTCCTCAATGATCACAACTATTTTACAAAAATGGAGATAACACATTTTTAATACATTTTAAGTACACTTATAAAACACAATACATTAACACTTACTCCAAATGACTACATATATTACATCATTTCTTAAAAAGGGAGATGCAGCATATCTGCCCTACCAATTTAAGGGTATAACATTCAGTTAATACATTGTGACACTTTGTCATAATATATACAAATACCCAAAGTACTTTAAAAGACCACATAGAAATACATAAGCGTTCCAACGCATAAGTAATACGATCTACCGCTTATATACAAGTCGATCGCTGAGCGTGGGAAATGCTAAGCGTCCCATTTGAACCTCAAGTGGTCACACCATACATATGCTTTCTGCATACATATGTACACATAATACATATGTAGATATAAGAACACCATGTATTAGACTTAAGCCGAACAAATTCCAAATGAATAAAATCAGATTTAAAAGCACAGCCAACTTGAGCAGAAGCTCTGGCGAAGAATACTTCACAACTTAAATAAAGAACAAATTACAGATGCCACCACAATTCAAATAGAAGCCATAATAACAACAATCAGAATAATACAAATGTACGGGTTACACAAGGTAACCCGGAAAACCAATAATTCCCTTAAGAGATTCAATAGTACACAAAATTATCCTCAGTTTAAGCATATTTGTGAAATTTGAAAATCAAAAATCAAGTAATGAATTTACCTTATTAATTGATGCTGGTGCAGACATTTCACTATTAAAAAGAATGTAGTTATTTTCGATAATGTTAACACTAGCATATCAACAAAAATCTCTGGAATAGGTGAAGGATCAATTTTTTCAAAAGGCTTATCATTTGTAGAATTGTCTATAGGCATAAATGGTATAGACTTTATTAAAAATTCAACTCTCAATTAGATTTCACACATTCTAGTGATACTCTAATATTTCGGCCAAACAACCTCAATTGTCCAATACCAATTACACATACTTGCGATTATAACGCCGTACTTCCGGCTCGTGCTGATGTTGTCCGTCAGATTAAACTAAATTCTGTTGAACATACCATTTTGATTCCAAATCAAGAAATTGACTAAGGAATATTTATTGGAAATACAATTTCCAATAAAAAAAATATTTTTGTCCGAATAGTAAACACAATAAGTTCAATCAAAATTCTAAATTGAAATAAAATCCAAACCGAAACGTAAAGTTACATAACTTCCCACAATTGTTTGAAACCAAACTAACAGAACTATACACACAGTATAGACATTTTCGGTATTGAAACCAAATCTATTTCAACAAATAATTTTTATAAGCAAAAATTGAGGCTAAAGTATCCTTTAGTGTACATAAAAAATTATAGAATACCGCATTGTCATAAAAATTTAATTAATAAAGAGGTCGAAAAACTCATTTGGGATAAAATTGTTTCGGAGTACAACAGTCCAATACTACTTGTACCCAAGAAAGGTCTCCTAGGAAGGAAAATAATAGATGGCGATTAGTCGTAGATTACCAACAAATTTCCACTTCCAAGAATATACGACATTATTGACAAATATTTTTCATGCCTCGATTGAATGTCCGAATTCCATCAAATGAAGTTAAAACAATAGTGAAAAAATATTACGTCTTTTGAAAAAATGGATCATATCAATTTATAAGACTACATTATAGTCTCAAAATGATGATGTCATAGAGAAATAGCCAGTCCCGGGCGCAGACAACGCTAGAAGATTCGTTGCATTTTGCAATTATTACCGACGTTTTATCAAAAACTTTGCAAAAATATTTGCGTCACATAACAAGATTATGTAAGAAGTCTATAAAATTTGAATGGACTAATGATTGCCAGAACGCAATAGAACTTTAAAAAAGGCTCTAATAAAACCAACCTTTTGAAACACACAGACTTTAGCAAAGAATTTTGCATAATAACAGACGCAAGTTTCTTCATGCATGAAGTGACGTTTCTAGGTTACAAGTGGACTGATCAACTACAGAACAAGAGTCAGCAGCTATTAACTGGGCCATAATACATTATCGACCATACAAATATGGTCAACGCTCCACAATAAAAACAGATCATAGACCACTCATTTATTTATTTTCAATCGCAAATCCCTTGCGAATAACAGAATCAAAATGCTTATTAAAGCATGGAAATAAAGTTATAGCAAGAATTGATGTTAGTCATTTTTATACCAATGGGATCTTCGACTTAGGTCAGTTTTTCCAAAGGATCCAAACGCAAGCCAGTATACACAAAATTAACAAACTCAAGTTGGCACCAAGCGGAAAGTGCTTTGAACTAGTTTCGATAGAATCTTTTAAAAATATAGGCAATAAATATTTAAAATCCTTGAGAGTAGCGCTACTCAGCGCTATTAATAAATAAAAATGATCAAGAAGCTATACTGTCTACATTCCATGATGATCCAGTACAGGGAGGACATACAGGCATTTCAAGAACGTTAGCGAAAATTAAAAGACATTACTAATATATGACTTGATAAAAAAGTACATACGTAAATGTCACAAACGCCAAACATCAAAAACAATGATTCATGTAAAAACTCCCATGGTTGCAACTGACACACCAGCAAACGCTTTCGACACAGTAATAGTTGACACAATAGGACCACTACTAAAATCAGAACAAGGCAATGAGTATATACTCATATGTGACCTAACTAACTAATATCTAGTAGCCATTCTTATTACAACTAAAAGTGCAAACAATGTTGCTAAAGCAATATTTGAAAATTTCATACATAGGTACGGTCCAATGAAGACGTTCATTACGGACATGGATACTGAGTATAAAAACCAAGTCATAACAGAGATATGCCAGCAGAAAATCTTACATCTACAGCATATCATTACCAAACATTGGGAACGATTGAACAAAGTCATAGAACTTTCAATGAATATATATATTTGAATTAGCCATTGGAAGATTATCAAGTAGCATATAAAAGAGCTAGAATAATGTTAGAAAACCATAAAAGTAAAAATAAAACATATTATGATACTGAACAGATATAAATATAGAAGTAGAAGATAAAGTGCTATTAAAAAATGAAGTAGGACATAAGTTAGATCCTAACTATTTAGGTCCATTTGTAGTAGAAACTATTAAAAAAAAGACAATGTAGTAGTAAAGGACAATAAGAATAAAAAACAAACAGTATATAAGAATAGATTAAAAAAGTATAATAATTGAAATAAAAATAACAATAATTAAAGTTCGGTAGAGAATTTCTTCAATACAAAATTAGAAAAAAAAATATTTAAAAAAAAACAAATAAATTTTATTAAATAAATCGAAGATTATTTTGTTTAAAGTTTTAATGATAAGTAATGAAAAAGAAAATAATAATTTATGAATAAATAATAAATCCAAAATTTTAATAATAATAATAAGCAACGCAACGTACATTATTCTTTCATTGAAACGGTCATATAGCCGACACTTGATAGTGTATGCTACATGTGACCGCCGCGACACATTACATAAACATAAGCTAGCTTGTAATGTGATCAACCACCTATGTGGACTGACCATACAGACGAACTGCAGCGTCTGCATAAAACTCCTAAGCGAGAGTGTGAATGTTTATGGTATAATATATACATATATATGTATATACTATATACTCTCTCCCTAAGAATATCTTTATATACTTATGTTATGTATTAGGTTAAGACAAAATCAAATTCAAGAATAAAGAACATTAATAAATCCACAAGGGAACGAAAAGGAGTTAACCTTACACTAAATAGATAAGCTTTTTGGACGTCTATATTTAGAAAGTTTAAAAATTGGTCGGATCGGACAACTATAAAATATAGTAAAAATGAAGCAAGCGAATTGTCCCTGTCGATATTGAGTACACCCAAGTAAAAGTACTTCATAAACTACTTCGCCTTCAATTTTGCAAAAAAAACTTTACTTAGCGTGCAACTATCAACAGCGAACGCATGCTATCTCGCTCACTCTTAACAGCAAATCATATAAGAATTATACAGTCATACTAGTTTGATTATTTTTTTATTCTTTTTTTATTGTTTTTACACCGTACACCAAGTTTGAGTAAATTACTGGCCTTGTGGCCTAGCAATGTAATCAATTAATAACAAACATGCAGCTATGTGCCGGAGAAATGTAAACTTGAATACAAAACTATAATTAACATTTTATTTCTGGTTAATAATGCCTTATACAAGTGTGTTCACTCTTTACTGTATTAACCAATGAAAATACCAATAAAATCTAAACTTCTAGCCATACTGTGATGGACTTGAAAGGCGGACAACAGATTTTTTACGTGACCAACCATTCGGACAACATTTTAGTTTCTATTATATTTAAGAAATCAGTTCTGTAAAGTTTGACGAACGCCTGATGTACCCTCTCCGACAATCATGTAAGTCGAAAAGATAATGATTAAAGCAATACAAGTGCAAGTATAAACTTAACTCCTATTAAAAAATACATGAAGAAGGCAAGGCAAGAAATTGTTATGGACCACTCTCTCCTTAATTAAAAGTGACTTTCCCAGCCATTTCTTTAATTTGACGAAGACTTTCTCCTTGACATCGAAAACTCTGTTCTGTCTGTCGGGTTGTTTCTTCCTAATTGTACCTATTGGGCCTTTTCTATACGGTTTTTCTCGATTGGTTTCTTTCCTGTCACCGAATGTATAGAGTGGTTGTATTCTACTGTAGCGTATAGAATTATTTCGACGGTGTCGTCGATCTTTTTGCCAAGTTTAATACACTTAGCGATTTCTGCCAAAGTACTATGGAAACGTTCAACTTGCCCATTCGAATTACCGTGCAGTGGGTAATTTGTTGTATGTATCGTGGCTACCATCGGTGGCACAAATTATAACCGTTTGAGGTTGAAAACACTTTAATCCTGTTTAGGATTACTTTTTTGAATTTTTCCTTTGCCGACTGTGGCACGACAATGTTATTGACATTGGTAAAATTTACGTTTTGCAGGAGTAGTATTTTAGATTCTCAACCGAATCCCCATACCTCATTATGCCGTCTTTTGTTTCGATAGTCCTATTTGTTTCACAACATCAAAGCCAATAATGCCGTCAAACGGGGTTAAAGAATTTATGACAAAAAAAGTGTTGCTTTTCCAAAAATTTCTATGAAATACTTCTGAGTGATTTTGTTAGAACAATGTGTGGAGCTAAACTCGAAAGGGGTATTGACCGGCATTACGTTTCTTAGCTCCTTTACAGGCTTAATGTAATTCTTATTCTCCTACCCAATTATCGCTAGATGAACGGCAATTGGGAGTGCTTTCTAAAAAATTCACAAGTTCACTGCAATCTTGGGAGTCTGATTCATCTGGACCGTCGTCATTCCATGGTATGCCTGTATCTTTAGGCTCCTCACCATGTGCTTGAGTGCCTTCATGTACAGTTTTGTGAACCCTTTGCTGCCTCTGATCTAAGACTCGTTCTGATTGATTTTGTCTCTTGTAGTTGTGGCCGTTGCCATTGTGAGTGCTATGAGCCGAATTCTGGACAAAATTAGTCGGCTGCCTGAATTTTGATACGAGTGGATCCACATCCATTGGTTCAGGTACCTGACTATCATGTGCATTATAGCCATGTCCATTACTGTTGCCCTGTTGCTGTTGTTTTTATACTAGCCTCAGTTTCTTTTGCTTTGGCTATAGCAGACGGAAGGTGTTTTGGCTTTTTTGCACTTTTATTTTTTTTTATTACTTTTTCCGTCACATTCGTTTCAAGATAAAATTTTAGCATGAATGCTCTAAATGAAAAAAAAGACTGATCTTTACCTACTACACCACCAACTCAAAAAATCGTATGCCGGCTGCTTTGGAATACATAGGAATGTCGTTCTCTCAAAAACTCAATGCAAATATTTTCGTGTTTTCATCATTGAATAAAATTTTTTACAAATTTCTTTTATTGGTTTATAAACGAAACAATTATCCGATCGATGTTTACAAAAATGAAGCAAGCAAATCGTCCCTGCCGACATTGAGTATACCCTGTACCAAGTAAAAGTACCCCATAAAGTCAAAAACGATCAAAATCGCCACCAATTTGCAACAAAATTCTCTAAGCATGCAGCAACAGCGAACGCATGCTATATCGCTCACTCTTAATAGTCCAAAACGGAAATACGTATATCTCCGATAATTATTGACCGATTTCGATCAAATTTGGTCAGCTGGTGCATTTCGGCTATATTAATGTGTACGAATACGATATCATCATTACAGCTCTAATTATGGTTTTTTCTAAATTGCGGGGGCGGAAGTGGGCGTGGCAAAAATTTGAAAGAACATGACCTGCCTATGCAATATACGGATGTTGACACCAAATTTGGTTGCTCTAGCTTTTATAGTCTCTGAGATCTCGGTGTTCATACGGACGAACGGTCGGACAGACGGACGGACGGACAGACGGACATGTCTCAATCGACTTCGCTATTGATACTGATCAAGAATATATATACTTTATATATTAATTATTAGAATGCAAGAAAATAATTTAAATTAGTGATATTGTTTTCAAGGACACGCGGAAGTCGTGTTTGTTGAGCTTTGTATTTTTTATGATGTTGATGATTTTCTTAATTTACAGCTGTATTGTACGTATATCAATTATGTCGCCAAAATAAGAAGAGAACCAATTAATGTGTACACCAATTTACTTACACGTCGAAAAAGTTTGTGGACCAAGATTTTACCACATGGTTTAATATTTAAGTTTTTAAAAGCACGAAGAAAGTGACAGATTAGGAATATATAAATTTTATGGGGTCGCAAACGAAAAGGTCAGTCCGTCACAAGTATCTAAGTATCATAAGTATCTCAAAACTAAAAGTACAAAATGTTCTTATATTAAGCTAGCCCTGACCTATAATCGCTATGTCAGTGAAGAATTTGTAAGGCAAGTAGAAATATAGTTGCAGCTTTGCTGCCTGTGCAGAGTTTAGGCCAATGACTTATGTCAAGCCGGATGTGTTAACTCCTCCCTCACTAGTTCGAAGGCCGTCCCCGGCTCCATTTTTGTAAGATTCTATAACAGACGAATCCAGCGGCTAGGATGGTGACAAATAGGGTGGTCAGTATTATTGGCCATATTTTCATGTTCTTCTCGATGTTTCCAATATGTTGAAGGTTTCAAAGTTTACTTTTTGAAGGTATGGCATGCTCAAGATCCTTTGATAACCAGTAATATTTTGTGTGGTTATTTATTTTTTGTGTTTTTATATAAAGACCCATTTACTTGTATTTCCTCATCGAACATCAGCAGGAAAGTTCCGTGGATAGTTGTGTTTGTGCCGCCTTCTGTTTGAATTACGGCCGTGTCCTCATTCATGATGATGATCCCGTCATCGATTATTTCCAGCGGTTGTAAGTTACTGGGACGGGTGTCACAGCGTGCTATGCCTCCCGAGTGTAGCTCCAGCGTACAGGTTGACGAGTTTAGTTGCTTGCAAAATGTGGAGGTGAGCGTAGCGGTGCAGTTTATGATTGGTATTATTTTATTTCCCCAGTCTGCGACATTACTATTCTCTTCAAAGTACAGTATTGATCCGTTGTGCTGAACTGGAAACGTGGTGATTTTTTTACAGACTAGACTAGGATTTGGATATTGATTAATAAAATGTAAAAAATATTATCTAGTATTACATTTATATGAGATATTTCAATTAGATCAGCTATAGTTAACTCTGTAGAGTGCTCATTTAAATTTTATTTAAGTCTTCTGAATCAAAAATTACTGGGTTCACAATTTGAATCTTTGCAAGGGTGATTGACAGCATTAATGTCTCAGAAATCATAATTCTATTTCTATTTAGTAAAGCTTGGTAAAGTTCGACTGTCTCAATCTGTTTTTCTTTTATAAATTTAATAATGGTATTTACTGATTCTGTTAATTTATTTATTTTCTCCTGAATCTTTGTATTAATTGATGCCTGTTTATTAATAGAGTTGGCTAATTCTTTTTGTTGAAATTTTAATTCCTCGAAATCATTAAAGTCTGGAGTTCCTGCTATGATTTTTAAGCTTGTTCCTAGTATTTTAATGCTCCTTGTTTGTCTATAATGAATATGGACTGTTTCTAATAGTGTTCTTATATGCGCACATCGGACTCAAGAATTAATCTCAAATGAGATAGACGGAAATAGACTATTAATGATGTTGTTTCCTCGGTAATTTCCGAGTACATGGTAAGATTTGTAGAGTGTCTTAGAATTCCAAAATCTTTCCAGATACCAGCATTTCCGTCCAGTATTGGGATATAGTCTGAGTTCGAGAAATTTGTTTTCTTTCCGGTTGTCATTGGTTCTAACAGTAGAAGGCATAGTATCCAAACCCTATTAAGAATAAAGAGAATGAGTACTAGAATGATGATTTGTTTCATCTGATGTTATCCTTATGTACTTCCTTCCCCTTTACAAGAACCGTTGTCCCCAAGTCGGCTTCAACTGTAACTTCCTCAAATAAGGGTGTCATCTTGTTGCTAAGTCTCTTGTTTAATTTGATCAGTATTTTATCGCCTACCTGAGAAATCCTATTTCTTCTGTCTATATTTTGTCTATGTAGGAGCAGTTGTGCTTTAGCGATTCTATTTCTTATTTCTGCTTCAAATTATGGTGGGAATGTGTGAATTATGTCTGTTGGTTTCCTATTGACGGCTGAATGTATTGTCCTATTTTATTCTATGGTTGCTTGGAGAATAAGGTCAACTGTATCGTTTAATTGTTTTTTTCTGCTAGACTGCTATGGAATCTCTCTACTTGTCCGTTTGAAGTACTGTGTAACGGGGGAGAATTTACAATCTCAACATTAAAATGGTTTTTTAAAGGGGACTTTATCGTTCCCGAGTTTAGTGATGGCTCATTGTCACAATATATAATTTTGGTGCGGGGATAGAAATTCATGAGCTGTAATATTGGGGGTTCGATATCGATTATTGTCCTAAAGCCTATAGGTTGGACAATGGCAAATTTAGAAAATGTATCAATACAAGTTAGAAAATATTTTTTGTCTGTGGAAAATATATCGATGTGAAGCATTTCTCCAACATAGTTGGGAATGGGGTTTTTTTTCTCTCTGGACGTTGACGCGTACTATGCGCAGTACGTTCAAGTGGCCCATGCGACACCAGGTCAATGCCTGTTACGCGCGAACCCTAGCAGACAGCATGCAAAAACGAAGTCGCGTGGACAACAGACGACAATTAGAACATACCTAAAGTTAAAACTAAAATTAAAACTAACTACGAGCTAGATAGCTAAGGATAGAAGTTTTTAAAGTAGGAATAGAGGACTCTGATCCGATTAAGTGATAAAGGCGATTATAATCGGAACAAAGGACACGGAAAGGTTCATGTAAAGTATAGTTTGAAATGCAACTTGTCAAAGTTAATGGGACATAATTTCTAGTTAGTCTACAAGGTACAGATAGATTGACCTGTTTTAATAAATTAGGAGAGTCTATTTGCCCATTAAGAAGCTTGTAGATAAACAAAGTACCAAGCATTACTCTACGATTAATTAAAGAAGGAAGATTGATTAGAAGAAGTCTACTAGAATACGATGGCAAGTTAACATTGCAATCCCAGTTTAAACCACGAAGAGCAAAAATCAAAAATTGCTTTTGAACGGATTCAATTCTAATTTGGTGTGATTCATATTGAGGTGACCAAACGCATGATCCGTACTCCAGAATAGGACGGACCAGTGAAATAAAAAGGGTTTTGGTTGTGTAAGGATCGTCGAATTCCTTCGACCATCGCTTGACGAAACCAAGAACACTAATGGCTTTGCTGACTAGGGTAGAAATATGACGAGTGAAACTTAATTTATGGTCCATGAGTACACCCAAATCACTCATCTCATTTAAACGTTCAAGTGGAGTATTATTAAGGTAATAAGTTTCTAGGTGAAAGGAAGATCTATAAAACGACATGACATTACACTTCGAAATATTTAAGTTTAATAAGTTAATTTCACACCAAGTCTGGAGGTTGTTAAGATCGGCTTGAAGCAGACGCGGGGAACCTGAATCTTTGAAACTAAGGAAAAGTTTAACATCATCAGCGTACATAAGCACACGAGAGTGAATTACGACGGAAGGAAGATCATTAATAAAGAGAGTAAAAAGCAATGGTCCAAGATGGCTACCCTGTGGCACTCCAGAAGTTACTTTGATGGTCTTAGACAGTGAGGATTTAAATAGGACCTTTTGTGTACGGTCAGTCAAATATTGCAGAATCCAGTTGAGCAGAAGGCGTGGAAGACCAATTTCGTTCAGCTTGTACAAAAGCAGTGTATGATTAACAGAATCAAAGGCCTTACTGAAGTCGGTATAAATGACATCAGTTTGCGATTTATTCCTGAATCCTTCTATTGATAAAGAAGTAAACTCTAACAGGTTAGTGGTAGTAGATCTGCGTTTCATGAACCCATGTTGGGTAGATGAAAGTACAGAACTACAGAAATGTTGTAATTGAGAAGTTATAATTTTCTCAAAGGCCTTCGGTATAGCGGACAATTTAGAAATACCCCTATAATTTGATGCTATGGACTTGTTACCCTTTTTATGGAGAGGAATAATAAAAGATTCCTTCCAAATAGATGGGAAAGTAGAAGTTTTAACGGACAAAGTAAATAACTTATGAATTTGGTTACATAAAGTGTCAGCGCAAAACCTGAGTACAAAGAGGGGGGGGTTTACAACCAGGTATCCCATCTGGTCCTGGTGAGTGCACAGGTTTTACTGAAGTAAGCACGCTTAGGAGCGAACTTTCATCGATCACAGGATTAAAGATACAATTAGACCTATTCAACTGATAAGGATACGAAGATTTAGCGTGATATTCCTTGGAGGAATAAGTTGTATTGAAAAAATCAGAAAACATATCGGCAATGGCCTGATCATCGTTAGCTTTTTTATTTTCAAAACATAGGTAAGAAGGATGCACTGATGCCTTGCGTTTGGCGTTGACAAAGTTATAAAATCGCTTAGGATCACGGGAAAACTGAAGTTTACAGCGCCATAAGTAATCCTTATAACATTGTGTATTAAGCACTGAAAAATTTGATCGAGCAACTACATAAAGAGAAAAATCGGACAGTTGACCGGATTTTTTATATTTTTTATAATATCTAGATTTTACATTCTTTAAATTAGATAACTCACGTGAAAACCATGGCGGCTTGTCAGTTGACACATGGGTGACACGTGGGACACAAGCATCAAAAAGTAAAAACATAGTATTATAGAAAAATGAAATAGCAGCGTCTAAATCGTTGCAAGAATACAGATAAGACCAATCTGTAGCAAGAATAAGCTCATTGAGCTTCAAAAAGTTAGTTTTACGAAAGCAACGAGTGCGAGATGTCGAGTTGGTAATCGGCAATCGAAAAGGAAGGTTTATGGTTAAGTCCAAAGTTGGATGGAAATTGTCTTCGGGGACAACTAAAGGATCGATTCTCGAAATAGAGCAGTCGGAAGAATCTAACATAAATATAAGATCTAGTAATCTACCATTTCTATTATGCACAGTGTTAACTTGGGTTAAGGATAACTCAAGAAGACCATCAATAAAGCAGTGTGAGGAGGAAGGCACCAGCATGGAAGACTCATCTGATGGATACCAAGAAATGTCAGGCAAATTAAAATCCCCAAGAACGATTAGTAAATCTGCATCGGAAAGATGGGAGGATACAGAGCAAATTGCTTCTAAATGGCTGGTGTATACCGCCATTTCAGATTTTGGTGGAATATATGAGCAAGTTACAAAGGCAGAATACGATTGTAGAGAAATTTTGACACTAACAAATTCAATGTCAAGAGTTGCTGTGAAGGTCACTAATTCAGAGGGAAGGGCTGAGTTGACAGCAATTAAAACTCCGCCTCCATTTCTGAATGTTCGATCGTATCTATATGTAGAAAATATTGTGGGAAAAACGGATGCATCTGATATGTCTGGCTTTAGCCACGTTTCAGTAAAGGCCAAAATATGAAAGTCAAAGGATAGGCTATCTACATAGAGTTTAGAAAGTTTAGATTTTAGTCCTCTAACATTCTGATAGGCCAGAACAAGGGACGAAATTAGTTTTTTGACCCGCCAGTGGGTACTGACGTGCCTGAAGGTAGGGAAAGATTGGTGCTACCTGGTGCGGAAGGCAAACGAATCGGAGGCCGATTTTTCCTCTTTTTAGCTATATACTCCTTAACTACTAAGTGTTCCGGCCAAAAATCTTTATGACATATTTGGTCAAAAAGATTTGGCGGAACACTAAGTTTAAAAGACGAAATGTCACGGGAATATGAAAATTTAAACTTTTCCACCGCAATGTTAGGCTCTACGATTTTTGCCCGGATGTGGGCTATGACATCATCTGATGTAGTGTTGGGATCTAGCCTCGAAACAAAAACTTGCTTTTTTGGTGGAATACCGACAAGAAGCGAGCTCGAGGCACCAACCGCAGCAGCAGCCACAGATTTTGGCGCTGGAGCTACTGCGGCGGATAACGCCTTGAGAACCCCCCTTGTTACAATTTTATTGGGAACATCTCTAGAAGAGGATGTTCGCCCGGATGCATCGGACACTACACCCGATATCGCATCAGTTTGCGGGACAGGATTGCCAGGGGAAATGGCAATAGTGTCCGCACCTGCAGCCAATACTGGACTCCTAAACGATATCAGGTGCTGAGAATTCGGGGTTATTGGGTTGTTACCTGAAGACGGAGCCGTTAAAAGTAGAGATGCTGGTGGATCGGGAGAGAAATGCCGAGGAATGGTCTTCTTCCGCTTCGGGGATTCGCTTAATAATTTATAACTATTAAACTGAGTTTCCAGAGTTGAAAACTCTTCCCGAAGCTTTAGAAAGCCAGCCGACAAAGTTTTGAATCCCTCCCTAGTCCGCCTCATAAATATACGCATTTCCATTTCAACGTCCCGGCACGCTTCACAACTCCATTTCAGGCCCCCCCCATTTCCAATGCTATCCTTAACTCTGGCCGTATAACCAGCACACAGCCAGCATAAAAGGTAGTCTTCTTGGAGCTTTTGGGGATGAGGGCACTGTTTAAATGAGCAGACCAACATTATTAATTATTTTTATTGTTTTTTTTTTTTTTTTTTTATTAAGAGAAGATTTTAAGTAAAGGGCGAATTACAATAAAAAGCAAAAAAAAGCGTATAAGAAGCACAAGGTAGCACAAGGGTTAAAGGTGCAATATTAAGCACTTGAAACAAGAGAGAAACAATTTAGAGTTGAGATAAACACACAACAACAAAAAAAACTGATACAACCGCGAGAGTAACGGTCACGAACGCGAGCAATGTAATAACGCGAGAGCAAACACTGCACAAGCAACAACACTACTGAGTACGCGAGAGCGCGAATGTAAGTAAAAGAGATCAGAAACACAAAATCAAAGTATGCAGGCACAACAACAAAGCTGTTATTTTTGTTGTTTAGTAAAATAAAATTTAATAATAGCTTTGATTAAATGTTTAAGAACAAATAAAATTTAACAGTCGTCGAAAATAACTTGATCATTAATTATAGAAGCACAAAAGAAGTTTTTAACAGCAGTTAAACTGATGCAAATTATTAAAAGCGAGAGCGCAAAAAAAAACACGACCGACTTCGATGAAGCAGACTTGAGCTATTTCGCCACTATATTGCTTTTGTGGGTGTCGGTCATATTTTGCTTTGTTACAGATTTTACAATTTGCTACTTTTTCATTAGCCAAGTGGGTCATTTCAGGGAAGAAATATTCTTGAAGTATTTGTTTTACATTTTCTTGAGCCGCTCTATGGGCTCTGTTATGTTCTGTGACTATGATCTCCTTTTGTTCGTTCTTATCATGAACATCAATGACCATTTTATTTGAATGCCAAAATTTTGTTGAAGGGAACGTTTCTACTAGTTTGTTTTGGATAAATGCAGATCGCATTTAATAGCGTTCACTACATCTCTTTTTACCGCATCACAAACCTTTCCCATTAAGTGAGTTCTATCTGAAAAGTATATGACATTTCTTGTTTTTTTCCGAACATAATACTAGTTTTTGGGAAGCCCTTCTTCAATAATTATTTGATTTCAAAAACAATTTATTGGTTTTTCAGTGGATTCAATAGTGTAAGTCAAAGACAATTCACTATGAATAGTGGCTAAGTCTGATGGAATATCTTCTTCTAAAGCATAAATATTCTGTCTCGATAAAGCGTCAGCGACGAAATTTTCTTTTCCTGGTTTGAAAAAAAAATTGGGCGTTATGCTCATCGATAAATGCTTTCCATCTCTTAATTTTTGAAGGGTTTTTAAAGCCCACACTATCGCAAGTAGCTCACGTTCATTTGTTGCGAAATTTAGTTCGTTGTCTTTCTGGGTTCTAGATATCATCGTAATTGGTTTTTGACTTGTGATGGGACAGCACCTCAAACAGAAGAATCATGATCTTACTTGGAACAGGTTGGTAGGC
The DNA here is from genome assembly GCA_037075365.1 of Drosophila emarginata. Classification (NCBI taxonomy): domain Eukaryota; kingdom Metazoa; phylum Arthropoda; class Insecta; order Diptera; family Drosophilidae; genus Drosophila; species Drosophila emarginata. The sequence goes on from JBAMCD010000303.1 coordinate 640,114, forward strand.
TGTTCGAATTTACCAATTGCTTCGACTTTGCCGGGATTAGTTATAATACCGCCCCGGGAAACGACAAATCCAAGATATTGAACCTTTTCCTTCAAAAATCAATTGCTCGCTGAAATATTCCTGGAGCATTTTTTAAACAGAAGGGAAGTTAACAGAATTCGTACTTCCCATCTTTTACAGAAAATGCGGTTTTTTCCCTATCTTTTTCTGCAGGAAGGATTTAGTTAAATCCTGACTTCAAATCAAGAGTTGTAAAGTACTTGGGTCGTCCAAGGTTTGAAAGGATTGCGGTAATATTATGAATGGGATATTTATCATCTATTGTTTTAGAATTCAATTTCCTGAAGCTGATAACAATGCGCTTTTTCTTATTTCCTTGTTCGTCTACTCCTTTTTTGTCAACTACCCACAACGGATTATTATAAAAAGATATTGATGGTCTAATAATATTGCCCCCCAACATGTCCTTAGTCTCGCTATTGACAAAGGCTGATACTCCTAACGGATAAGGGTAGTGCTTAGAGTAGATTGGGTTTTAGTCTTCTGTACGGATTGTGGCAATGATATTTGCACTGTAGGGGAGAGCTTCATTTGGGTCAAACAAAAACACTTATTCTTTTTTCCAACATTTTTTAAAATTTTTCTTTGATTTCAATAGGTACTTCTATATTGTCTACCTCTGTAAAATTTACGTTTGAACATTTTTTAAAATGAATTTCTTCGGATCCGGACAGTGTTGTTAATGTGCTGTTTTTGAAATCTAAAGTAGCACTAACGCTATTTAATAGGTCAAGGCCTATTATTCCATCAAAGGTTGTCAAGTTTGGAAGCAGAAAGAATGTGGTATTGAAGCCGAAGAGATGCATAAGGCATTTTCCTTGAACTGGGTTAAAGACATGAAGTGACTTAAACAAAAATTTTTCCTTAACATTAATAATATCTTTTAGTTCTGGCATCGGTTTTATATAATTTTTTGATGCGCCTGTATCAATTAGTAATTTTATTGTTCTTCTTGCTATCGATCGCTCTATGAACGGTAGCAGGGAGCTGTATCTAAAAAATTTACTTCTTGAAATTGGTCTTGGTCATCAACATCTGATGCTTCCCACTCTGCTAATGCTCTATATTCCTCTTCTGACTGTCCTCCGGGAATCTCTTCTACCGATATATGATTGATTCTTTGCTGTTTAGGCCCGGTATATCTGGCCGTTTCACTGTTTGGTCTTTTTGGAATCTGATTTTGGTATGGACTGTTGTTTTGATTTGGATATTGATTTGGTTGTTTAAACCGTTAAGATCCATTAATATCCATTGGTTGTGGTGGTTCTTGTTTTAAATTTGGGCTAATTCCAAATTGAGTTTTTTGTTTAAAAAATTGAGTTTTAACATGATTGTAGGATTGTTTTCCATAGAGGTTTTTTGCTCGTTTCGTTGAGCTATACTTTTCGTTGATGGAAGCAGCTATGTAAGAATCATATGTCATGATTGTTTTGTTTACTAAAAGCGATAAATTTTTCTCAATTTCGTCATAGTACTGCATAATTGTTAAATTTCCCTGTCTTAGAACGGACAACTTTTGCTCAATTATGTAAATAGGTCTTTTGTCGGAATAGGTAAAGTCAAGTCTGTTTAGAATTGCTTTGAAATTTAGTGGTGTGTCGTAGGAAGACAGTACCATATCGGCAGGGCCCTTAATTTTGTTTCTTAGAATACCCAATGCCTGATAATGTTTTGAGCTTCCATCATAACTCTCAAAAATTCTATACGCGGTATGCGCAGCTTTCCGCCACGAAACATATGTTTCTAGTTTTACCTCGAAATCGGGTACCGATTTCACAATATCTCGTAACACTGGACACCTGGAATTATTTCGCCATCCGTGAAGACCTCTACTTCTGGTACGGGCGTTGTTAAATTTTTTAATTCACCTCGGATATCTTGTATTTGTTTTCAAACACTTGTGCCTGACCTTGAAATGCACTGGCAACCACTGGTTCCGTATTGACTGCGAACTCTAGTATTGCTTTCAGATTTCATCATCATCGATAGGCATTTTGCTTACTACTTCTATTTTTTTTTTTAATCTTTTATCAAATCTTCTAACTCGCTGTCGTACTCTTTACAATTATTTGTAATTGCTTGTGTTATCGCTTTTTGTTGGTTTTGTTGTTGATTTTGTTTTGATTTTGCTGCTGGTTTTTTGTTTTAGTAATTTTTCGTAACTTGTTGCTTTTTGTTGTTTAAGTAATTTTTTTAACTTTTTGTTGGTTATGTTATTAATTTCGCTTTTTTTTTGGGCAACCATGAACTCTCTCATACATGCCGTCTATGAGTCCTGATGTAACATGAGCATAAGGTTTGTTCCCCAGAAATCCTTGCGTCTGTTAAGATACCCTATTGTATGGTATGGTTCCTAAGCTAATAAATATATACATAAAAAAAAAATTAATTTCGCTGTTGGTTCTTTTGTTTCAGTAGTTTTTTATAACTTTCTCTTGGTTTTGTTAATAATTTCGTTGTTAATTTTGTTGCTTTTGCTGTTAGTTTTTTCGTTTTAGTAATTTTTTATGTATTGTTCTGGTTTTTTTTGTTTTAGTTATTTTTTACAATTTGTTGGTCACTTTTTGTACTTTTTTTTTTTCTTCGGAAAACTCAAGTATCGTTTTGACAGTTTTGTCGCTGGCCGGGACCTGGGTATCGATAAGTGATTCTGATCTAGTATTTTATAATTATGATTTTTCGCCTGATGAAGAAACGGGCATACTGTAAGCTAAGGCTGTCACGCCAATTTCCGTAAGTTCTTTCTCTTTTATTTGCTTCTAGCGAGAAGGACACACTGCGGTAGGTTAAGTTAATTATAGGTGAAAATTGTGAATTAATATAAGTCTGAATTTTAGAATAAAACAGATTGAATACTACAATTGCTATTGCTTGCCCATGCACATGAAACTTTGATATGAGAGTATGAGTATGAGACTGTTAAAAGGCAACATCCCCTCGAAGCACATATAGAAGACGACATTTCTTTTATTCGCAGTCCATGGATGAGGCTGGTCATCCACGCAGAAAGCGTATGACAAGTTCAAGTATAGCTCATTGCATGGGACTGTAGAGGATCGCAGCCAGCGACTCGTATTTGTGAAGGATCGCAGCCAGCGATATGTATTTGTGGAGTCTCGCAGCCATTTGGATAGGGAAACTGATCGCCGCAGCCAGCGGAGTCACCATCAGGTAAACGAGTTCCACCTGGCCGAGACTGTAAGTCACCGCAGCTAGCGGGTGACAAATTAATACCAGAAATACCGAGTGTTTGCAACCATGTTGACACTGCACACGCCACCTCGGAGAAGACCACGCCTAAATGAGGCGCAGCCAGAGACAACCACCGAACCGACCCTCATCACACCGGCGCCCACCGCCAGTCAGGCGACCTTCGTGAACACGTGCACGGACTCAACCAGTACCACGTGGGAGACTGGTCAAACAGAACTTGTAAGCGTGCGACAGGTAACTGGCAACCCCAAGGAGGGTGATGAACCCAGTGGATCCAAAGAGGCACATTTACGCGCCAGTATTGCCTCATTGGAGAGACAGTTACAAGAGCTGTCGAACGCCCAGTTGCGGCCAGCAGCAAGTCAGATGCCGCCGCCATCTTTAAGTATCCCATTGCCGCCAGCAGCAAGTCAGATGCCGCCGCCATCTTTAAGCGTGCCGTTGCAATCAACAACGACCAGGTTAGACCCGAACTGGATGGGCACCACAGCGCAGCCAACGCCGATGAATGCTCTGCCGGGCACCAGCCACCAAATCGGGTCCACCATAAATACTGGAACAAACTCCTTCCCTTCGCCAAGTATAAATCATGGATGGGCGATGAGGAAAGTTCCAGATCTACCGGAATTTACTGGACAACCGGACCACATGGCACACAAAGGTGCGAAGAGTTTATTGATGCCTCTCTACCAGCCAGATGGAGACTAGTGAAAACGCACTAGCTGTGCTTCTCATGCCTGAGCCAAGGGTATATCATCATCTCCTTCACAATGAAGAGGCACCTCCCAGACAAGCACCACATTTAGCGGATGCCCAAAGAAGCACTAAAAGGCAGCAGCCAGCTGCCGATTACGGAAGAGCGCCGCAGCCAGCGGACGCCAGATCATCACCACAGAAGAATTTCAGCTGCATCGACGCTTATACGAAACGTTTCTTATTTCGTATTCTGCCAGTAACGCTACATGGTCGGAACAGAAGGGTAGACACATACGCACTACTTGATGAAGGATCGTCGGTGACGATGATTGACGAGGACCTCGTCCAGACTTTAGGACTCAAGGGTGAGAATCGTCAACTGGATATTCAGTGGTTCGGCAGCAAGTCCGCCAAAGAGTCCACAAAGCTGGTAAGTCTGCAAATTAGTGGAGCAGATAAACCCAAGCGACAGACCCTACAGAAGGATGATCTAAAAGAACGCAAATCTGCCAATGAAGCCGTACACCAATGCCGTTCCGAAAATCCTTATAAGAATGGAACCACGCGCAGCTAGGATTGTCGTCCAACACAATGCACATCGGTGAACATAGGATGGGTAGTATTCGGCCCGCTAAAGCAGCATCGAAGTCACCCACAGCCGAAACCATGTCTATTCGCGACGTATCAGGAGGACGAAGTACACCGGATGGTCAGCGAATACTTCGATTTGGAAAACTTTGGTGTAAAATCAGCGAAGCAAGTTCTCGCGGCCGATGACGTATGGGCACAGAGGATCTTGGATGAGACGACAGTGAAACTGGGTGGACGATACCAGACAGGCTTGTTATGGAAACGCGACAACGTCTTATTACCACTCAGCTACCAAATGGCATTGAAGAGGCTCATTAATATCGAGAGGAAAATGGCTCGTGATGGACAATTTGCGCAGGCCTATAAACAAGTAATAGATGACTACGTCAGCAAAGGATACGCTCGACGACTAGAGCGAGAAGAGGCCACGGCAGCCAGCTGTGGCAAACATTGGTACTTACCGCACTTTGCGGTGACAAACCCTAACAAGCCTGGAAAATTACGACTCGTCTTCGATGCTGCTGCCAGAGTGGGCAAAGTATCACTTAATTCGGAGCTGCTAAAAGAACCGCAGTATCATAAACCATTGTAATGTTCGAGGAGTTGTTTTTATTAAGAATACGAGTTTAAGTCTTTCAATTTTAAGTTGTCTTTATTGAATGATTCTTAATTCTATAACAATTATGTTGTACAGCTAAAGACCACGTAGTTCCGCTGCCAGTGACGCCGGCAGAGAGAGAGCGGTCTGCTTATGTATAAATGAAAGAGAGGAGGTGTCATGTTTACTTGGTGACAGAGCCGTCGCGCGTGTTAAATATGCCGACTCAGCTCTGTCCAGTACAATGCACCCATGGTTGGTTACGTTACCGAAAATGCATTTAAACAATAATACATATTGTAACTAAGTGCTACAATGTGTTTGTATTAGTATTTACGTATATTCACTGAGTACAGTGAGTATTCGATATGTGAACATGCTACACCATTACCTGCTGTGCTCTTTCATTTCAGAGAAGGTGCCTTTGCAGTTACCGGGGATATCAAGGAGATGTTCCACCAAATATATGTCCAGCCCCAGGATCGATGTGCCCTACGATTCCTGTGGCGAGGTGGTGACAGCCAACGAAAGACGGAGGTATACGAGATGCAGGTGATGACGTTTGGAGCCGCCTGCTCCCCCAGCACAGCCCATCATATCATGACTCTAAATGCGCTGAGTCCACGTGCGGTCAAAGCCATCACCGAGTATCATTATATGGATGACTACGTCGACAGCTTTGCCACAGAGGACGAAACCATTTCTGTCTCAACCAGAGTCAGAAAGATACACTTCGCTGGAGATTTTGACTTGCGACGATTTACTTCCAATTCGACCAAGGTAGTCCAAAGCCTTGGTCAAAACGAAGCCATTGGAACTGTTGGATGGAAAGAGGCGGAGGAGAAAATTCTAGGGATGTACTGGCAGCCAGCCGCCGATGAATTTAGATTCAATCTAAAACACCAGAGGATAAGCGACTACCTGCCTAGCAAGAGGCAATTCCTCAGCCTATTGATGTCGGCATTCGATCCAATTGGATTTTTGAGCTGTGTGACGATTACCGCTAAACTACTGCTACGAGAGATTTGGCGGCGTAATATTTTATGGGATGAGCCACTGCCAATGGAGTTCAGCAACGCCTGCAGGAACTGGTGCCTAGAGTTAAAGGCAGTGTCCCAGTTCAAGTGCCCTAGAAGCTATTTCGGGCATGGATCGGTGCAATCAACCCAGCCGCACGTGTTTGTCGACGCCAGCCAATCAGCATTTGCAGCTGTGGCGTACTGGCGAACTACATATCAAAGCAGAGATATTCGAGTATGCTTCGTCTGTGCCAAGACAAGGTGCGGGCCGATGAAGACTGCATCCATTCCCCGTTTGGAACTACAGGCAGCAGTGTTGGGCACGCGGTTGATGAATACTGTGAGGCAAGCTCACAACGTGGCAAAGGATGGAATCATCCTATGGACGGAGGCAAAGACGATACTGCGATGGATCGGAAGCAGTCACCGCCGGTACAAGCAGTACGTCGGCAACAGGGTTGCCGAAATCTTGGAGTCCACAAACGTATCCCAATGAACGAGGGCCCACAAACAAGCAGACTTCAGCCAGACGCCTCGATGGTTATGCGGTTATTGTTATTATGGTAACGAATCATTTGTACAATTTCAGAGATTCTCGGAGTATAACCGACTGCTAAGGGCCATGTCTTGGGTCCTTAGGTTTGTGCGTCACTGCCGCCGTCAGCGAGATAAGTCGGAGCAACACGGCCTCACCGCAACCGAGTGCGAGGGTAGCAAACTGGTGTTGGTTCGTCGCGCTCAAAAGGAGGCGCTCTCAAATGAACTGCGCGACACCCTCGCCAACAAGCCTGTTAGCCAGACGAGCGACATAAGAGGACTGCTACCCTATCTGGACGACGAAGCGGTTCTACGCGTCTCCGGGAGAATTGACGCAGCCTTGTGTTTACCCTACGGTGCGAGACGGCCTATTATCTTGTCGCACAAACACCTGTTAACAAAACTGATCGTGCGCCACCACCATGTCCAGATGAAACATCAAAATTTGGATGCTACGATCACAAAATTCCTATGAAGTTTTGGATTACGAAGATGCGTCGGGTCTTGCAGCGTGTCATCTGGGATTGCGGCACGTGCAAACTCCAGCGCGTCAGACCCATACCGCCCTTGATGGGTCCCCTGCTGGAGGACCGATTGCAGCCAGAAGGATGGCCATTCCAATGCACTGGACTGGACTATTTTGGCTCACTGCTCGTGACGATCGGCCGCCGTAAAGAGAAACGGTGGGTTGCTCTATTCACCTGCCTGAAAACTAGAGCAATCCACCTGGAATTGTCACACGACCTTTCAACAGATTCCTGCATTATCAGAAACTTCATGTGCCGCCGAGGTCCGGTACTGAAGCTACGAAGCGACAATGGGAAGAATTTCGTCGGCGCTGATAGCGAGGCCAGACGATTTACTGAAGTTATCGAACCTGAGAGGATCCAAAACGAGCTGTCAGCCAGACACGTGGAATGGATTTTTAACTGTCCTCTCAACCCCTCTGAAGGAGGCGTGTGGGAGAGGATGGTCCAATGCGTCAAGAGGGTTCTTCGGCACACAATCAAGGAAGTGTCGCCGAAGGAACATGTCCTACAGAGCTTTCTGATAGAGGCAGAAAATATTGTGAACTCTCGCCGTCTGACGCACTTACCAATCACCATCGACCAAGAGGCTCCGCTGACCCCCAACGACTTGCTAAAGGGATCACCGAATGTTCCTGATACCCCCACTGCAAACCAGGAGTTATCCAAGCCGCGTGAGACGAGAAAAAACTGGCGTATGGCGCGCTTACTGAGGGACCGGTTCTGGAAACGATGGATACAAGATTATCTGCCAACCCTTTCCGTAAGTTCTTTCTCTTTTATTTGCTTCGAGCGAGAAGGATACACTGCGGTAGGTTAAGTTAATTATAGGTCAAAATTGTGAATTAATATAAGTCTGAATTTTAGAATAAAACAGATTGAATACTACAATTGCTATTGCTTGCCCATGCACATGAAACTTTGATATGAGAGTATGAGTATGAGACTGTTAAAAGGCAACATCCCCTCGAAGCACATATAGAAGACGACATTTCTTTTATTCGCAGTCCATGGATGAGGCTGGTCATCCACGCAGCCAGCGTATGACAAGTTCAAGTATAGCTCATTGCATTGGACTGTAGAGGATCGCAGCCAGCGACTCGTATTTGTGGAGGATCGCAGCCAGCGATTTGTATTTGTGGAGTCTCGCAGCCATTTGGATAGGAAAACTGATCGCCGCAGCCAGCGGAGTCACCATCAGGTAAACGAGTTCCACCTGGCCGAGACTGTAAGTCACCGCAGCCAGCGGGTGACAAATTAATATCAGAAATACCGAGTGTTTGCAACCATGTTGACTCTGCACACGCCACCTCGGAGAAGACCACGCCTAAATGAGGCGCAGCCAGAGACAACCACCGAACCGACCCTCATCACACCGGCGCCCACCGCCAGTCAGGCGACCTTCGTGAACACGTGCACGGACTCAACCAGTACCACGTGGGAGACTGGTCAAACAGAACTTGTAAGCGTGCGACAGGTAACTGGCAACCCCAAGGAGGGTGATGAACCCAGTGGATCCAAAGAGGCACATTTACGCGCCAGTATTGCCTCATTGGAGAGACAGTTACAAGAGCTGTCGAACGCCCAGTTGCGGCCAGCAGCAAGTCAGATGCCGCCGCCATCTTTAAGTATCCCATTGCCGCCAGCAGCAAGTCAGATGCCGCCGCCATCTTTAAGCGTGCCGTTGCAATCAACAACGACGAGGTTAGACCCGAACTGGATGGGCACCACAGCGCAGCCAACGCCGATGAATGCTCTGCCGGGCACCAGCCACCAAATCGGGTCCACCATAAATACTGGAACAAACTCCTTCCCTTCGCCAAGTATAAATCATGGATGGGCGATGAGGAAAGTTCCAGATCTACCGGAATTTACTGGACAACCGGACCACATGGCACACAAAGGTGCGAAGAGTTTATTGATGCCTCTCTACCAGCCAGATGGAGACTAGTGAAAACGCACTAGCTGTGCTTCTCATGCCTGAGCCAAGGGTATATCATCATCTCCTTCACAATGAAGAGGCACCTCCCAGACAAGCACCACATTTAGCGGATGCCCAAAGAAGCACTAAAAGGCAGCAGCCAGCTGCCGATTACGGAAGAGCGCCGCAGCCAGCGGACGCCAGATCATCACCACAGAAGAATTTCAGCTGCATCGACGCTTATACGAAACGTTTCTTATTTCGTATTCTGCCAGTAACGCTACATGGTCGGAACAGAAGGGTAGACACATACGCACTACTTGATGAAGGATCGTCGGTGACGATGATTGACGAGGACCTCGTCCAGACTTTAGGACTCAAGGGTGAGAATCGTCAACTGGATATTCAGTGGTTCGGCAGCAAGTCCGCCAAAGAGTCCACAAAGCTGGTAAGTCTGCAAATTAGTGGAGCAGATAAACCCAAGCGACAGACCCTACAGAAGGATGATCTAAAAGAACGCAAATCTGCCAATGAAGCCGTACACCAATGCCGTTCCGAAAATCCTTATAAGAATGGAACCACGCGCAGCTAGGATTGTCGTCCAACACAATGCACATCGGTGAACATAGGATGGGTAGTATTCGGCCCGCTAAAGCAGCATCGAAGTCACCCACAGCCGAAACCATGTCTATTCGCGACGTATCAGGAGGACGAAGTACACCGGATGGTCAGCGAATACTTCGATTTGGAAAACTTTGGTGTAAAATCAGCGAAGCCAGTTCTCGCGGCCGATGACGTACGGGCACAGAGGATCTTGGATGAGACGACAGTGAAACTGGGTGGACGATACCAGACAGGCTTGTTATGGAAACGCGACAACGTCTTATTACCACTCAGCTACCAAATGGCATTGAAGAGGCTCATTAATATCGAGAGGAAAATGGCTCGTGATAGACAATTTGCGCAGGCCTATAAACAAGTAATAGATGACTACGTCAGCAAAGGATACGCTCGACGACTAGAGCGAGAAGAGGCCACGGCAGCCAGCTGTGGCAAACATTGGTACTTACCGCACTTTGCGGTGACAAACCCTAACAAGCCTGGCAAATTACGACTCGTCTTCGATGCTGCTGCCAGAGTGGGCAAAGTATCACTTAATTCGGAGCTGCTAAAAGAACCGCAGCATTATAAACCATTGTAATGTTCGAGGAGTTGTTTTTATTAAGAATACGAGTTTAAGTCTTTCTATTTTAAGTTGTCTTTATTGAATGATTCTTAATTCTATAACAATTATGTTGTACAGCTAAAGACCACGTAGTTCCACTGCCAGTGACGCCGGCAGAGAGAGCGGTCTGCTTATGTATAAATGAAAGAGAGGAGGTGTCATGTTCACTTGGTGACAGAGCCGTCGCGCGTGTTAAATATGCCGACTCAGCTCTGTCCAGTACAATGCACCCATGGTTGGTTACGTTACCGAAAATGCATTTGAACAATAATACATATTGTAACTAAGTGCTACAATGTGTTTGTATTAGTATTTACGTATATTCACTGAGTACAGTGAGTATTCGATATGTGAACATGCTACATCTCCCTGTTTTAGAAAAATAACATAATTATATGAAGTTATTTTCTTAGTCTAGTTACTTGTATATAGAAAAGAGATAAGTAATTAAATTTTTTTTTTGTTTGATGATATATGTATATATGTATATATTGATGATAATAAAAAAATTTTTTTATATGTATATTTTTTTTATTTTTATCGAATCATAAAATATTGATATAAAGGTGTTTTTTTTTTTATTATACATTTAATTTTGTTTTCTTTTATTTGACCCAATTCTTCCTTTTTTTAAAATTCTTTTTCCCTTTTGTTCAATAAAATGTTTTGTATATGTATATATATTTTTTTTTTTATTTATTATTATATTACAGGTTGATCAAACCCTGTTTCATGAAACGTTTAGTTTATATATATTTTTAATCTATCCTTATGAACTTTTTGTTTTTTTTTCTTACAATCTCTAATTAGAATGTTATCATTAACTAATATTTCTATTACCTCAAATGGTCCTAAATATTTATCTCCTAATTTATGACCTGTTTCATTCTTTAATAACACTTGGTCTCCTACTTCTATGCTTAAATCTTTAGTATTCCTATCATAATATGTTTTTTGCTTAGCTTTATTTTTTTTTTTTTTTAATATTCGAGCTCTTTTATAGGCTGTTTCTAATCTAAACTTAACCCCCTTGGCGTAATCGTCTATATTATAGAGTGGATCTATTGTATCTATGCTGTTAAAATGTTTCGGCAAATTGGATTGTTTGCCGTATACTAGTTCATATGGGCAGTAATTGTGTGCCATAGATGGTGTGGTGTGGTGGTGTTGCTACTGTCTGGTGGTGGTGTGCTGTGTTATATTGTCTATTTTTAAATATTTACACAAGTCATTTATAATTGAATTTTTGTATTCTGTTCCCATGTCCGTAATGAACGTCTTCATTGGACCATACTTTAGAATAAAAGATTCGAATATAGCTTTTGAGATTGTTGTTGCGTTTTTATTTGCAACTGGAATGGCTACTAAGTATTTTGTAAGATCACATAATAAAGTGACTACATATTCATTGCCGTTATCTGTGCGTGGTAATGGACCAATTGTGTCCACTGTTACCTTATCAAAAGCATATATGGGGGTTTCTGTAATAGTTAATGGGGTCTTGGTATGTGTTGTCGTTTTCGACTTCTGGCATTTTGGACATTTACGTATGTACTCTTTTACATGACGACTCATGTTTTTCCAATAATAGTGTCTCTTTATTTTAATTAGTGTTCTTGATATGCCAGTATGACCTCCTTGTATAGGATCGTCATGATATGTAGACAATATTGCTTCTTTATCTTTATCTTTTTTGATAATGGTTACCGGTTGGAGTAGCGCTACTCTTAATGATTTTAATTTTTTATTGCCCACTTTTTTAAAAGATTCTAATGAAATATTTTCAAAAATCTTTTCACTCGGTGCCAATTTGAGTTGAGTGATCTCAAGTATACCGGCTTCTTTTTCAAGCCTTTGAAAAAATTGATCTAAATCAAGGTTTCCATTGGTGTACAGATCGCCAACGTTAATTCTTGCTATAACTTTTTTTCCATGTTTAAACAAACACAAATTATTTGTTATGTGCAAGGTCACTACTTTTCGTACTTCACCATTGCAAATGACTTCATGTACGTTGGGCTTAGAAGCTATATTAGGAACTTGCCTAAGCATAATTTCCTTTTTTTTTGTCTGGCCAGAGATTATTTTGTCTACTTTGTTGCCTGGTAGTGACTTTCAGGACTTTATTTTGAATGTCTTTTAGTTCGGATATAGTTATCCGCGATAAGGCATCTGCCACAAAATTGTCTTTTCCCTTTTAGTATTCTACTGTGAAATCATATTGCAATATGGAAATTAAATTTTTTTTTGAAGTCAATGCCAATAATTCCATCACACGGTATTGCGATATCGGAGTTTACTAAATGAAATTCGTGTGGAATTATATATTTGGTTGTCAGAAGTTCTATTGCTGTGGTGCCTTGGGATTTAATGATTCCTTGGCCTATGCCTTGGATGTTTATAATTTTATTGTGTTTAATGTCATAGTTATCTGAGTTCAATTTTAGAAGTGATATATCCGCACCTGTGTCTATTAAAAATGTTAAAATTGTTTTTGTGGCATGATTTACGAATTTTACAAAAACATTGAGACTAAAATTTATTGAATGTATTTTATCGGTTGTACTTTAAGGGTTTTGAGAGTTTTCCGAATTATTTTTCATAACTCTCACATTATTGTTATTGTTAGAGTTTTGGTTATAGTGATTTCTACCTCTATAGTTTCCTCTATTCTGACCTTGCCGTCTATAACTTCCGCGATTATTGTTGCGACCTCTGTTGTTGTTATTTTGGTAAAAGCCTCTTTCTCGGTTATTACCCCAGCCTGCACTATTATAATTGCCTGCTGTCTGCCTAAAGTGTAGGACACAGTTAGCTTGGCCAGTTGCCTCTGTGCAACTGCTGACAAATTTAGCAATGGCATCATTCATGTTACTGAATGTGCCCGCCTGCATAATAAGTTTTACCTTATCAATAGCGCAGTTTTGTGTCATTGCCTTTACAGCTTGCGATGTACTGTATTTGGATGCCAAATCTGATGATAACCCATCATTTATGTAGGCTCCTTCTAGGGATTTCGCAAGTTTTTCCACCTCTTGGGTGTACTGATTGGCTGTTTTGCTCTTTTATTGTAAATTAAGGAGTTTGGCAGAAATAACTTCTACTGATTCTCCTTTTACAGACTTTTTCAATTGTGTGATTATCGCAACAATTGTCTGTTCGTTACTAATAAGGTTTCGAGCATGACCTTTTAATTTGATTTTTATTATCTGGACTGCAATTGCTTCGTGAGTGCCTTTCAGCGTATCAATCAAGTTGACCGCATCTACGAAACTCAGAAGGTTCTCAATTTTTCCATCGAACTCTGGAATCAGAGATGATGCGAGCTTTAAAAACTCAGTCACAGACTGTTCATTGACCATTGTTGATTCTTCAAGGGGTATTTGTAGCGAAGGTGGTGCTACTGGGTGCGTTTCAGTTTTTTGTGTGCGTATTTTAGTTTCGATGTCAGATTCTTCGCTCATTTGTTCAGAATCATTTGGACTATCTGTTGCTAGAATTGACTCATCAAATTTGGCATCTGTATTTAATGCGTTTGGTATAAAAATGTGAAGACTATGTCTATCCGAGATTGTTCTGAGCTGTGTTCTTAATCGGTCTAGATTTTCTCTCGCTTGTAGCAAGTGTAAGTTATTAAGCCGACTGAACACTACTGCGAATAGTTTATTAATAGCATTAAATTTTGTAATCAAAATTCGCACGTGTTTTATTTTGGTTTTATTTTTTATATTTATGCTTTTATTAAGGCATTTAAATGATTTGTCGAACTCTACTCTATGGTCTTTGACACTTTGGACAATTTTCGGCCATTCCATGGAATGGGTTTATTTAAAAAGTCTTACTTTTGAAGATTTAAAACCATCATTTTTTTTTTAAAACTTGGTGAGAAAAAAAATTAAATTAATGTTTCTTTTTTTTTGATATTCTGTTTTTTTTTTTGTGTTTCGTTCATCAAATAGAATCACAGCGTACCTGCTGCATTCATATAACAGCATATATATGGTATTAACAGTATGAAACTCATCTGTACTCTGCTACCTCCTTGGACTGGGAAATTTTCTCCCGTTATGTCAACGTATGCTGATCTTATTTGCACCAGGTTTGTCGAGCGTTGAGGTGAGTGGCTTTGTTCACTCTTAAAAACCTCTATTAAATCATTAACTATGCTCGGGTGCCTATCATTGATTTTATCGAAGTATTTATCTAATGTGGTCATAGTGTTGTAATACAATAAAGAAATGTTATTTTGATTAAAAAGAAAGAAACAACTCATGCAGAGAAATTAAGTTTGCTAATTGTATTAAAATATTTTTTTTTAATTGAAAAAGAAAGAAGGAATTTTTTTTGAATATATTGCTATGACACATTGTTACACTGTGCGCATATATTTTTAGATCTTATCCAGATCGTTAGCTCTGCTTAAGGCTCTTTTAGCTATACACTTATTGTATTTCAAATATGCTTTGTAAAGAATATATAATATATATATTTGTTAATTTCATATCAGCACTTGATGATTCGATTTTCTTGATAACATTCGCAGTGGAATCCACTGATTTTGAATCAATTAACCCCATTATGGGTGTACTATATCTATCATCAAATTTGCTTATTTTATTATTAAACATACATACATACATATATAGTATGCTTTCAAATTAGAAAAATGTAGTTTTTTTTTTACGTTAATTTGAATTTTCTTATATTTTTTTTAGATTTTGGAAAAATTGGTTTTTTTTTAACCATTATATTTAACAGGGTTCTACCTATTGGTTTGTATAGCATTACAGGCTATACAAATTAAGATTGAGTTTTCTTCCCGTTTAAAAAAATATAATTTTTATTGAACTTCTTTTGGTTAGTATGATTATTACTAAGACCGGAAGATTCGATTACAGGAAAAGAACTAAACTGACTTCTACTACAAAAGGTCGGCAGCGGCGGTGGCTTTGTTTATTTGAGGATTGAACTGTTGTCATTGTGGGTGGCCTGATACAATTAAGAATTGTATCGGCATCTTTAATGTTTACCAAAGTGTTGCAGTTTTAATTTGAGGATGTTTACTCTACAGAAAATGTTGATGTGACGAAATCCGAGTGTGACAAGATTTGGTTACATTCGAGATTTTGTTTATATCGATCTTGGGTCACTAAGTGGTCCATAAGAGGATGTTTACTTTACAGAAAATGTTGATGTGACGAAATCCGAGTGTGACAAGATTTGGTTACATTCGAGATTTTGTTTATATCGATCTTGGGTCACTAAGTGGTCCATAAGTGATTCTAGGAATGTCGGGTGTTAACTCCCCCCAACTTAAGTGCGGACGTCCTCGGTCGCTAAAACAAAGTGAACTTGTGGCGTGATGTCATCACTTTTTGTTTCGAGTATAATGTTGTTTGCGTTGTTTGTAGTTTTACATTTCATTTTTACGATTACATAGATTATTGCTCCAAGCCCCAATAACAAGAATATCAGCCAGTTGGATGACGACATTAAGATGCTGTTGGTATATATTTTCTCTATTTCTTCTGTGTTGTTGACATGTAACTCCTTGATCATCTCAAGTGATAGTACTTCTTCTGTACTATTTTTGCTCGATATTAGTTGTAGTAAGGGTGGCATGGCGTCGACTTTTGCGCTTGTTTTTAATATGTACCAGCTGCTGCCAATGGTTATAGTTGTATTTTGTGCCTGAATTAGAAAAGTACCTTCCAAATTTAGTGTTTCTTCGTCAATTTGCACTTTTCCTTTGAAGTCATTAAGTAGGATGACCCCTGGTAAAACCTCGAAGTGTGATCGTATATGATGGTTATTGATGGTGGTGCATTGCGGAGTTCTTCTATTCAAGTATGCCCCTATACACTTATTATTATCTATATCTATCAAATCTTCCAGTTTACAAATGGTTTTAAAATTATGGGTTTTACAATCTTTTAGTAACCCGTAGTTAGTATTATTACATCTAAGTATATTTGAGAAGTCTATTTCGTCTATGGCCATTTTCCTTTTTACTGGTATTGCTAAAATGGTTTTGCAGTTTTCTATTATTACTCTTGGTAGACTAATAATATATAGAAGGTCTTTACCATCTGATGCTATGCTTACTTCTGCAAATTCTATTAGTTCTTCCATGTTTACAAAGGTTGTGCTATCCTGCATTGTTTCTTGAATTAAATCTATTTCTTTATTTGAAAGTATAAGTGAATTTATTGTATTGGCCTTAGCCCAATCCATGGCATAAATGACATTTGTTATTTCTTCTCTTAATAGGCTCAATTTATATTTTAGGGTTTCAAATTCTGGGTGTTCCTTATCTTTCTTCTCTTTTCCACTCTTGATTAACTCATTCATGATGGTAATTAGTTCATGAATTTTATCTTCTACTAATTTGTTGATTACGACTTGCTTATTGTTGCTAATTAACTGCCTGTTTATCCTGTCTACGACAATTTCATAATCATTGTGATCGGGACTGCCTGCTAACCATTTCCACGCCGTTCCTAAAATATCTAGCGATCTCTTACTCTTCTTTTGTATTGGTCTCAACCTTTTTAGTTCGCTTTCTACTCGCGATATCTCGTATATAAGGAATGGGTAGATTGGGTTAGATGCTGTTGCGTTTTGAACAAGGTCCTTCAGGACAGCTAAGGCTAGTTCGTATTTTTCATTTTCTATTACATGAATGATTTTAAATGTTCCGTTTTGTCGTGCAGCTGATCCTGTTTCCAAAGTTATTAATTTCGTGTTCGTGTAGTCAAGTATTGTCGCTTTTCCTAGTTTTTGTAAGGCCCAAAAGATGGACAACATTTCTTTTTCGTTTGTGGCATAATTCTCTTCTGTCTTTGTAAGCGTTCGTGATATGAAAGTAATTGGTTTTCCTTCTTGTTCGAGCACTGCTCCTATGGCAATATTTGAGGCATCTGTTGTTAGATGAAAAGTCTGTTTAAAATTTGGGTAGGCTAGTGTTACATCTTGTGATGTTAATGTGTTTTTGATTTTGTTAAAGGCATCTAATTCTTCATTTCCCATTTTTATCTCTACTTTGTCGGATGAACCTTTTTTAAGTCTCCCTGCTACTCCTCGCAATAATGAGGTTAGTGGTTTCGCAAGTTTTGCAAAGTCTCGGATGAATCTACGATAATAGCTGGCAAGGCCCAAAAATGAACATAGTCCTTTCAGTGTTTTTGGCACTGGAAAATCTTTTACTGCCTTAATTTTCTCTGGGTTGGTGCTAACCCCTTCTGTTGATATGATTACACCTAGAAATTCAACATTGCTTTTAAAGAAATCGCATTTGTCAATTTGAACTTTCATATTTGCTTCCAATAGTGTCATGAAAATAGTATTTAGATGTTGAAAGTGATCCTCCTCTGTTTTGCTGAAAATTATTATATCATCGATATAGACATAACAGATCTTGCCTACGTGATCTCTAAGGATATCATCTAAGGCACGTTGGAAAATTGATGGAGAATTCTTCAATCCAAATGGAAGTCTAGTAAACTCGTACTTTCCTCCGTTAACAGAGAAAGCTGTTTTTTCGATATCAGATTCCTTCAGTACAATCTGATGAAATCCACTTTTTAAGTCTAGTACAGAGAAAAATTTATTATTACCCAGTTGGGAAATGACCTCTCCTATTTCGGGGATAGGGTATCTATCCGACACTGTATTTGTGTTTAATTTGCGATAGTCAATGACTACTCTGAATTTCTTTTTCCCTGACGCGTCTCCTTTCTTGGGCACTATCCAAACTGGTGCATTGTAGGGTGACCTTGAAGGTCGTATAATGCCGTCTTTAAGCAGCTCTTGTATTTGCTCTTCGACTACTTCTTTTAGAGAAATGGGATATGGATAATGTCTACTGTAGACTGGTGTGTCGCTAATAGTTCGAATTTCGCCTTGTACTTTAGTGGTGTATGTTAATTTTTTGTTTGGGTCTGCGAATAAATTTTTAAATTTTGCGAAAAGAAGTTTCAGTCCGTCTTTTTGTGAGTTAGTCATATGTTTTGTCTCTACTTTGATATTATTCACTTGTTGTGCTGGCATTTGTTTGATTGTTAGTGTATATGAGTTATCTATTAATAGTCGGTCATTTTTTACATCAATTATTGCGTTCAGTTCTTTAAGGGTGTCGTTCCCTAAAATTCCGTGAAATGTCTTTAAATCGGACAAAAAAAAAAATTTTATTGGTTTATTGATTTGGTTGAAAAGTCCTATATTTACATGATGTGAAATCTTTGTTCGCCCGCTTACTGCATTAGCATAAAATATTTTTTCATTTGGTTTTGGGTTTTTTACGATTTGAGGTTGTATATAATTCTTGTTGGATCCTGTGTCGATTAAAAAATTATATTCGGTTCCGTCCTTTGCCCTACAGGTAAAATATGGCAAGGAGGAACGGTTTAGTCTAAAAAATTTATGACTGAGATTTCGAACTCTGTCTGTTCTGTTTCAATTGTTCGCTCCTCTGATTCATCTCTGTATTGTGCTGGTAAATCAACTACGTCTTCTTCCAGCTGGTCAAAATATGATTGCTCAGAATCTATCTGCTCATGGGTATTCTCACCTTCATAATATCCTGTATCTATATGGAATTGTCTTTGGTCTGTTAGCATAATTCACCTGTCTAGTCTGAATAGACTGATCTACTTCCATAGGTATTGGCTTGGGCTGAGGTTTAGGGGCGAATGGTCTTGGTGGTGGAAATCGGTATTGACTTGGATTAGACGGATATTGATTGTTATATGGTTTAACATTGAATACGTGTGAAGGGTTTTGCACGTTAGTAGGGAAAGTTCTTTGTTGTTGATTGACAAAGTTTGGTGGTTTTGGGTAATTATTTACTGTCTGAATTCTTTGATTCTGATAGCCATATGATGGTTTAGGACCCACTGGTGGTCTGGTTTCCTTATGCCCAATGTTGTTCCTATATTTTTTATTTTCCAACATTTCGCAAAGTCTAAGTGCATGCTGCAAATTTACTGGCTCTACAAGGGCTAATCTCTCGGATAAATCACCATTAAGTCCGCGTATAAAGGTGTCTAACGCCTGGCCTCTAGCTTGGTCTGTCATGGCCCCAGTGGTTTCCGGGCCATAACTCATGGTGCTTATGTTGTCTAATATTAGTGAGAGTTGTTGGTAAACCGCGTGATAAAATTCATTGACTGTCATGCGTCCTTGTGTCATGTCGTATAATTGGTAAGTCAGTGTCTTTACATCTCTTTTATCGGAGTACTCAGCCACTAATTGTTTTGAAATGGCATCCCAGTATAAGGGTGTGCGAAAGGACTCTAAAAGCGTATTTGCTTGTCCCACTATCTTTCCCCTGATCGTCATCAAAATAGCAAAGTATTTCGGGGTTCCCTGCATAGGTTTATATAGTTCCATAATTCTGGACACACAATTGTGCCATGTTATGAATTCCTCCCTGCATCCTGAAAATCTTTCTATACCTCTGACAATATCTGGGACCTTATCTAACTCTGCCCATCCTGATTCATTTTCTAAATTCACCTCTTGATCAGTATAGTTACTTTCTTGCTCAGTATGTTTGGATACATATCTCACTATGTTACTCATTTGTCCATTTATTACCGCCTCTATGGCAGCTTCTAAACCCTGAATTGAAATGGCTTCTATCTTGTTAACAAGAGCACTTGAGGTGGAAGCCCCAGAAGCTGGTGTTTGCGTTTTGGATTGCTGTGCCGCATCCTGAACTATTGCTGATCTAACCCAATCGTCTGGCATTTTGAAAAAAAATTTATTCTTTCACGATTAATTAACTCGATTTTACTTAACTTTTTCCTTCACTTGCCACTCTACTTTTCCTCACTTTTCTCTTAAAATTATTTATGAGAGGATTTTTTCCTTTTGTTTTCTAGCTACTGGTATTATGATAATATTCAAATTATTATGTTTTAGATTTGCATATTAGTTTTTTCATAATCCGTACAATTTTTTCTTTAAGCAATTATGGCTTTTACTGAAATTTATTTTTCTTACAATTTCAAAATTTTCTTTTATTCTTCTTTGAATTTATATTTTTTTTCTTTAATATAGTTTGCATATTTTTCACTTTGTATTATTTTCCTTTTCTTGAATTAATTTGTTTTTTTCCTTTTAGTTTAACTTTTCTTATTTTCTATAATTCCTTAACTTACATTAATCCTACTATCTCCATGCTTTAGCTGCTGTAGATACTGAGGTTCCGCCGGACTCCTTAAAAATCCAGTTCCCTGCGAACGGATACAACAGGGATCGCAATGAGAAAAACCGGGTGCACAAGTTCACAAATGTTGACTTCACAGAGGCTCTGTTTTTGAGGACTGATTTTAAAGCAATTATAACACGTTGCGTTCACTTATACTTTTTTATCAAACCCGGTCACTGCTCGGGCGCCAATTAAGATTGAGTTTTCTTCCCGTTTAAAAAAATATAATTTTTATTGAACTTCTTTTGGTTAGTATGATTATTACTAAGACCGGAAGATTCGATTACAGGAAAAGAACTAAACTGACTTCTACTACAAAAGGTTGAATGAAGGCTCTGTCTCCATGCATCGACGTCGGCAGCGGCGGTGGCTTTGTTTATTTGAGGATTGAACTGTTGTCATTGTGGGTGGCCTGATACAATTAAGAATTGTATCGGCATCTTTAATGTTTACCAAAGTGTTGCAGTTTTAATTTGAGGATGTTTACTTTACAGAAAATGTTGATGTGACGAAATCCGAGTGTGACAGGATTTGGTTACATTCGAGATTTTGTTTATATCGATCTTGGGTCACTAAGTGGTCCATAAGAGGATGTTTACTTTACAGAAAATGTTGATGTGACGAAATCCGAGTGTGACAAGATTTGGTTACATTCGAGATTTTGTTTATATCGATCTTGGGTCACTAAGTGGTCCATAAGTGATTCTAGGAATGTCGGGTGTAAACTTACATATATTGGGCAGATAAGGTTCTGCTCAATTTTACAATTTTTAAGTATTTCTATATTTTAATAATAATTATCCTTTTTAGTTGTTCTACTAGCATCAGCTGGTCGTCGCCGGTTGGCTCGCTGATGCTCCCTCGAAGGCGTAAAAGGCGGCTTGCCTTTCAAGCTCGTTGTCTCTGCTGCTGATGTCCGGGGCCTTTGGGCTCAGGCGTCACCGGTGCCGGTTATCGCACCTTTTTTTTTTTGTAGCATGTGTATAGGCAATACACACTTTCCAGTGGTCCAGGGCAGTCTATGGGGCACTCTTTGGGTTTCGTTGGTAGTTCTTTGGGTGGAGGAGGAGTTTGAGTGTTACAATTAGTTGTTTTTATTATGTTTGAATCTGAGTGAGCCAGAGTTATTTGCTTTTTCTGTTTGAGGCTTGACTTTAAGAAGTCAAGTTCTTCTTGTAATTTTTGGGCAGTTGCCCAAGGTGGTGGTGCTTCAATCGCATATAATAACCACTTTATGTGTGCTATTCTTTTCTTAATTTTTTTTCTGCACCCCACCTCTATTTGCCATAACTCTCTCTACTCACTCAGTTTTTTCCATTTGTTTCCTTTTCACAAATACGTTCTGTTGATTTTCCCTCCTTCCTTGATCTTGCCTGGGTGCTTCTCTTTTTGCCTCCGGGCCCAGTTGAGCACAACTGCACATTTACTGTCCTGTCACGGTCGCCATGTAATGTTCGAGGAGTTGTTTTTATTAAGAATACGAGTTTAAGTCTTTCAATTTTAAGTTGTCTTTATTGAATGATTCTTAATTCTATAACAATTATGTTGTACAGCTAAAGACCACGTAGTTCCGCTGCCAGTGACGCCGGCAGAGAGAGCGGTCTGCTTATGTATAAATGAAAGAGAGGAGGTGTCATGTTTACTTGGTGACAGAGCCGTCGCGCGTGTTAAATATGCCGACTCAGCTCTGTCCAGTACAATGCACCCATGGTTGGTTACGTTACCGAAAATGCATTTAAACAATAATACATATTGTAACTAAGTGCTACAATGTGTTTGTATTAGTATTTACGTATATTCACTGAGTACAGTGAGTATTCGATATGTGAACATGCTACACCATTACCTGCTGTGCTCTTTCATTTCAGAGAAGGTGCCTTTGCAGTTACCGGGGATATCAAGGAGATGTTCCACCAAATATATGTCCAGCCCCAGGATCGATGTGCCCTACGATTCCTGTGGCGAGGTGGTGACAGCCAACGAAAGACGGAGGTATACGAGATGCAGGTGATGACGTTTGGAGCCGCCTGCTCCCTCAGCACAGCCCATCATATCATGACTCTAAATGCGCTGAGTCCACGTGCGGTCAAAGCCATCACCGAGTATCATTATATGGATGACTACGTCGACAGCTTTGCCACAGAGGACGAAACCATTTCTGTCTCAACCAGAGTCAGAAAGATACACTTCGCTGGAGATTTTGACTTGCGACGATTTACTTCCAATTCGACCAAGGTAGTCCAAAGCCTTGGTCAAAACGAAGCCATTGGAACTGTTGGATGGAAAGAGGCGGAGGAGAAAATTCTAGGGATGTACTGGCAGCCAGCCGCCGATGAATTTAGATTCAATCTAAAACACCAGAGGATAAGCGACTACCTGCCTAGCAAGAGGCAATTCCTCAGCCTATTGATGTCGGCATTCGATCCAATTGGATTTTTGAGCTGTGTGACGATTACCGCTAAACTACTGCTACGAGAGATTTGGCGGCGTAATATTTTATGGGATGAGCCACTGCCAATGGAGTTCAGCAACGCCTGCAGGAACTGGTGCCTAGAGTTATAGGCAGTGTCCCAGTTCAAGTGCCCTAGAAGCTATTTCGGGCATGGATCGGTGCAATCAACCCAGCCGCACGTGTTTGTCGACGCCAGCCAATCAGCATTTGCAGCTGTGGCGTACTGGCGAACTACATATCAAAGCAGAGATATTCGAGTATGCTTCGTCTGTGCCAAGACAAGGTGCGGGCCGATGAAGACTGCATCCATTCCCCGTTTGGAACTACAGGCAGCAGTGTTGGGCACGCGGTTGATGAATACTGTGAGGCAAGCTCACAACGTGGCAACGGATGGAATCATCCTATGGACGGAGGCAAAGACGATACTGCGATGGATCGGAAGCAGTCACCGCCGGTACAAGCAGTACGTCGGCAACAGGGTTGCAGAAATCTTGGAGTCCACAAACGTATCCCAATAGACGAGGGCCCACAAACAAGCAGACTTCAGCCAGACGCCTCGATGGTTATGCGGTTATTGTTATTATGGTAACGAATCATTTGTACAATTTCAGAGATTCTCGGAGTATAACCGACTGCTAAGGGCCATGTCTTGGGTCCTTAGGTTTGTGCGTCACTGCCGCCGTCAGCGAGATAAGTCGGAGCAACACGGCCTCACCGCAACCGAGTGCGAGGGTAGCAAACTGGTGTTGGTTCGTCGCGCTCAAAAGGAGGCGCTCTCAAATGAACTGCGCGACACCCTCGCCAACAAGCCTGTTAGCCAGACGAGCGACATAAGAGCGACATAAGAGGCCAGCCAGGAGGATGGCCATTCCAATGCACTGGACTGGACTATTTTGGCCCACTGCTCGTGACGATCGGCCGCCGTAAAGAGAAACGGTGGGTTGCTCTATTCACCTGCCTGAAAACTAGAGCAATCCACCTGGAATTGGCACACGACCTTTCAACAGATTCCTGCATTCTGGCTATCAGGAACTTCATGAGCCGCCGATGTCCGGTACTGAAGCTACGAAGCGACAATGGGAGGAATTTCGTCGGCGCTGATAGCGAGGCCAGACGATTTACTGAAGTTATCGAACCTGAGAGGATCCAAAACGAGCTGTCAGCCAGACGCGTGGAATGGATTTTTAACTGTCCTCTCAACCCCTCTGAAGGAGGCGTGTGGGAGAGGATGGTCCAATGCGTCAAGAGGGTTCTTCGGCACACAATCAAGGAAGTGTCGCCGAAGGAACATGTCCTACAGAGCTTTCTGATAGAGGCAGAAAATATTGTGAACTCTCGCCCTCTGACGCACTTACCAATCACCATCGACCAAGAGGCTCCGCTGACCCCCAACGACTTGCTAAAGGGATCACCGAATGTTCCTGATACCCCCACTACAAACCAGGAATTACCCAAGCCGTGTGAGATGAGAAAAAACTGGCGTATGGCGCTTACTGAGGGACCGGTTCTGGAAACGATGGATACAAGATTATCTGCCAGAAGAGAAGTGGTGTGCGCGTACCCAGCCGATCAGCAGAGACGATGTCGTGTTCATTTGCGACTCCTCGGTGCCAAGAAGGGAATGGCGTAGAGGGATAGTGGAGGAGGTGTATACTGGAGTGGATGGCATACCAGGAAAGGCGGCTGTGAGGACCGTGGATGATAATCGAGTTCGTGTGGTCATACGCCCCGTTGCCAAGTTGGCAATCTTAGATATGATACAGCCACTTCACGGGGGATGTCGCGAGCCGTGTCCAGGGTATCGATAAGTGATTCTGATCTAGTATTTTATAATTATGATTTTTCGCCTGATGAAGAAACGGGCATACTGTAAGCTAAGGCTGTCACGCCAATTTCCGTAAGTTCTTTCTCTTTTATTTGCTTCGAGCGAGAAGGACACACTGCGGTAGGTTAAGTTAAATATAAGTGAAAATTGTGAATTAATATAAGTCTGAATTTCAGAATAAAATAGATTGAATACTACAATTGCTATTGCTTGCCCATGCACATGCAACTTTGATACAGTATGAGACTGTTAAAAGGCAACATCCCCTCGAAGCACATATAGAAAACGTCAAGTCTTGATTTCTTGCCTCAGGATGTTTGAGTACTTTTTGACCACTTGTTATTTATTATCCTACATCTGTGCGATGTCACTAAGTGGGATGTTAAGTTTTGATCAACCGATTCAATTTATTGTTCATAAAAGACTCAAAAATGTATAAAATGTTTTTATATTAGGCTAGCCCTGACCTATAATCGCTGTGTCAGTGATTATGCTGCATGGATCGAGTTCCAACGTCACGACGTCGGCGCATGGAGTGTTGGCTGCCGTGAAGAATTTGCAAGGCAAGCAGAAATATAGTTGCAGCTTTGCTGCCTGTGCAGAGTTTAGGCCAATGACTTAAGTCAAGCCGGATGTGTTAACTTTTACAATTAAATTCAGAATTTGATTTTATTCGTGTGCCATTTCCACCGTTCCGCATTGTAGCAATCGTTTAGAAGTTGTTCCTTGTGTTGTTCACCTTTACAATGTTATCGATGTTTTTATATTTTATAGTCAATTTGTGAAAAAGTTGTCTTATATTAATTGAGGGGCAGGTGATAAAAAAAAATAAGTTATCATGTTGTTAACAGATGCAGACGGCTTTGCAGACATATTTCGAAGTGGGCTTCCATACTGTCTTCTTATAACTCTTCCTGTGCTTATTCTTTGTACGCCTGTTAAGGGACTAGGGAGTGAGTTCCAAGTTATGTCTATGACCAAATTTGATATAAATGGTGAACAATTTGGTATGTACATACGCAAGTTAAAAGATATTTACAAATTTTCATGAACTATATTCTGCGTTGCGTGTGTAAGATGTAAAAATACACACAAGCAGCAAGAAGGGGTATACAAACTTATTTTCAACTAAATGCTTATAAAAACGGTCTTCTAAAAACGATAAATGCTAACGGATAAGCCAAGATATATGTATTTTACTACATGAGGGCAACATCAAATTCCTTTCATTAAGTAATTTCTGTGAAAAAAAAGTAGAATCACACTAGGAATACAGAAATAATAGTTCCAATATTTTTGTGGTTCTGATTTTGACCCATTCCTCGAGATTTCGGATGTTATTGTCCAAAATCGTCCAGAAATTTTCAATCAAATTGAGATCTGGTCGGTGCATGGTATGGATAATCACTTTGGGGCAGTTCCAAAAAAGCCAGGGTTGTATTTTGCCGAACATCTCATAGAACATAGAGATTCCAAAACATGCATAGATTCTGAGCATTTTGAACCAGATCATTATTTGTTCTTAGTGTCACAATGGAACTACCAAAAATACCGAATCAAAATGAATAAAGTATTTATTCTTGAATGTATGTACGTACTAGATATCTGCATGAGTTGCCATAAAGTGACATTCGAATGTACAACAGCTAAATTGAGTTGAGTGAATATGGGTACAAAGCGGAATGAATATGAATGAGTGAGTGATTTCGCAAAGCACTCGGACGCACAATGTTGAAGCAATGAGAACGAGTGAGAACAAGCGAAAATGAGACGATAGGCTTCGAATGTATTCGAATGTCAAAACGGTTGTTATTGTTCTTTTGCTCTGCAGAAAAACGAAATGGAGCACAAAGCAAGGAGTAGAAATTGAATTCTGAAACGCAACAGACCAAATTTTTTTCGCTTTGACTATTTTTCTCTCCTTCCATTTCTGTGACGGCTTAACTTCGACACTCCACACAAAATTAATACACGAAATACAATGTATGTTCTGTGATACCCGAGTAATTCGAATGTTTTCCGCATGTCTCATTCTCACTCAATTCGCTTTGCATGAGTGTCAAAATATACAACTACTCTATACACATTCATTCATTGTGTGCTTCTCACTCACTCAATTCTATTCTATTCGAATGTTCTCAATTGTGCGTATGAAGTGAATGGTGCCTTGCAGATGTCTATTGTCTACCAACCCCCTATGGTTTTCCTAAAAGTTATCTATTTTAAAAAATGTAAAATTTAGATACTTTCTCTTTATATAGCTGCTTTATCAAATTTTCTTGTGTTTATTCCTTAATACTATAATAGCCTTACTTATCCTTTGAAAACTGTAAAACTGACATGATCGGTCAACTACCTTATTACTTGTATTTTTATACCCTGTACCCATAGGGAGACTATAAGAGCTGGAGCAATCAAATTTGGTGTCAACATCCGTCTATTGTGTATGCAGGTCAGGTTTGTTCAAATGTTTGCCACGCCCACTTCTGCCCCCGTAATTTAGAAAAAACTATGACTAGAGCTGTAATAACGACATCGCATTCTTATTTGGCACACTTAATAATATAGCCAATATGCACCAGCTGACAAAAAAAATCGGACAATAATTATCAGAGATATACGTATTTCCGATTTGTACTGAAAAGCCCCATGCAAAATGGCCTGTTAAGAGTGAACGAGATAGCATGCGTTCGCTGTTGCTGCATGCTAAGAGAATTTTGTTGCAAATCGATTGCAATTTTGATCGTTTTTGACTTTATGAAGTACTTTCACTTGGTACAGGGTATACTCAATGTCGGCAGGGACGATTTGCTTGCTTCATTTTGGTTTATTAATAGATACTTCAGACAACTAAATACATAATTCCACACGAATTTCATTTAGTGGACTCCGATTACGCAATAAAAAATTCGATTGCCAATTAGACTTCAAACCAACTGAAGACTGGTTTATAATTAGATCTCAAAATCTATCTTATCCAATTTATGATCCAATAACATACAGTTCTGGTAATAATTCAATAATCCTACCAGCAAAATCAAAACTTACATTTTTATACCCTGTACCTGTAGGCAGAAGGAAAATTTTTCGACCCCAAAAAGGAAAAATATTCCTGATCAGTATCAATAGCGAAGTCGATTGAGACATGTCCGTTATTCCGTCCGTTGCTCTAGCTGGATCTCAGAGACTATAAAAGCTAGAGCACCCAAATTTGGGGTCAACATCCGTCTATTGTCTACGCAGGTCAAGTTTGTTTCAAATTTTTGCCACGTCCACTTCCGCCTCCGCAATTTGGGAAAAATCCATAACCAGAGCAATATTAAATATATTGCATTCTTATGTTACGCATTCAATAATATAGCCAATATGCACCAGATAACCAAATTTTCTTGAAATCGGACAATAATTATCGGAGATATACGTATTTCCGTTTTGTTCTACTACAGTCGGTAAGAATAATGGTCAAAGAAGTTCGATGATCCTTGAACGGAAGGTACAGGTATGTACTATATAGTGCTCCCGATGGAATTCGTAACAAAAAGAACAATCATGTTATAGAAAATTTTATTTCTGACCGATTTCGATGAATTTTAATTATCAAAATAAAAGTAATAAAAATTAAATAACTAACAGAAGCTTGGAGAACAAAAATTGTTTAATACCAAAATTCTTTTAAACCTTCGATCCTATGGGAGCCATGTGATATAATATTCAAAGAAATTATAGTTGTTGTTGTTGTTAAAGTGCAACAAACATTTGTTGTTCTAA
The DNA here is from genome assembly GCA_037075365.1 of Drosophila emarginata. Classification (NCBI taxonomy): domain Eukaryota; kingdom Metazoa; phylum Arthropoda; class Insecta; order Diptera; family Drosophilidae; genus Drosophila; species Drosophila emarginata. The sequence continues at coordinate 668,759 of JBAMCD010000303.1, forward strand.
AACAAGGGTGGGCACGTAATGGCTCACCGAGCTCTTTCCGTTATTTTTCTGACAGAGGTCATAAATGTGCGAGTTCGTTGGCTGAGGGACGCACTTTCAACTGAGGGACACACAAGCAGAGAAAAACGTCGCGATCGCGAGTCCGTGCAGGGGTCATAATTGTGCGAGTTTGTGGATAGAGGGACGCACAAGTAAATGCGGGAGGGGTTAGAAGAAAAAAGGTCACGATCTCAAGAAAGGGTTATAAATGTGCGAGTTCATTGGTAGAGGGACGCACAAATAGATGCGGGAGGGGTAGGAAGAAAAAAGGTCGCGAGTTACCACTTCTAAGTCCTTCGTGGTATATGTGTGTATCTCAGGGTCCGTAACAGTTATATATATATATAAGTTATATAGTTTGAGGTTCACCGGTACCTTAATTATTTTCTTTGAATTTTCTTCCACTGTATACAAGGTGGAAGTCAATCTATCTTCCATTATTAAGTCTATATAACTTGTTGTAAGTTGTAAAATCTTTTGAGGCAGGTTCACGACTGCATTTATTTCTTTTAGGATGTCTATTCCAATTAATCCGTCAAAGAAAGAATGGAAATTGAATAGCAGAAGCGAGAATAACGAACTGTTATTACAGTCTTTGAAAAGTGGAATCACTTTGTGGTAATAGTGATCGGAGTTTGAAGTTCTAACTGTTCCGGTGTTTGTACATATTTTGGATTTATGAATGAGAAAGTTGCGCCTGTATCTATCAAAAATTTTAAATCTTTATACGGGCCTATACACAATTTGATGTATGGCAATGGAGTGTTAGGGTTTCTATTTATTAAGTACCCTGTCGAGGCACCTGGTTGAAAATTTCCCTGTTCATCATAATTGTGTAGTTCACCTTTTGGGTGGTCAATGTTGTGAATTGCTCCTCTCTGTTGTGTGTTTCTTTAATAATTGTCATTTTTTCTATTATATTGGTTAAATTCGTTTTCTCTTGGCATGATCGCCAAATTGTTTCTATTGAATGAGAATCGTTCCTGTTGTGCTCTCTTGGCATAATTGCCAAATTGTTCCTATTATTCCTTCTTGAGTTAAAGTCGTTCCTGTCGTACCTATTTGTGAAACTTCTGTCGACATGTTTGTCCGAGTCGTTACTTCTGTCGAAACGCCGATATCTAGCGTTTTGTGTTTCGTATGCATTTTGTCTTTGTGTTCCGCCGTTCCTAACGGTCCCCTAATTCCGGATAGGAACGAATTGAGGCAGATATCTGCGAATAGTTCTTTTTTTGTTTTAATGAGAAGGGGTTCGGATTCCCTTGTTTCTGTCAATCTAAATAGTGCTAATTTGATTTCGCAGACCTTTTCGTATAATGGGCGTAGCGATAAGGAGCCTTGCCCAAGGTTATGTAGCTCATACATAAGAGTCGGTTCGTCTCTACTGTCCGAACAGCTCTGAATGAGAGCTTTTATCTCATCCCAGACTAAACCTGCTCCAGCATCTATAATAGCCTCGTTTGCTGGGCCCTCAATTTTATTTCTGATAGCCCTAAGTAGCATCTGACCATAAGGGGTCTTATCTGTTCCTCTTATAAGGAGGAGAATCTCCTCAACGTTACTCACAAATTCTCCTAATGTTTTAGGATTGCCATTATAAAAACCGGATTGCATCAGGGGGAAGACAGTATGTCTGTATGAATTGTATCCCCTTGGCTAAGGGGTGGCGAACTAGAAACTGATGTCATGGGTGTAATGTCTTCCAGTCTGACTACTGGTTGGTCTTCTCTAATATCAGATAAGCTATTAGGCGAGTTCTGCTCCTAGTATTTGGAATTAAATTTTTTACCCTTTTTAATGTTGCCATTTACGCCTAACCGTGACTACTAATAATTTCTTTACTCTTTTTGTTTTTGTTATATATCAAGAATTAGGTGATTATTAATTTGTAACTTATGTGTATGTGTGTCTTATATTAGTTTGTTTTTTTTGTTTGTTGTGTTGTGTGTTATTGTGTTTTTATACCCTGTACCCATAGGGTAAAAGGGTATATTAAAGTCGCTAAAATGTATGTAACAGGCAGAAGGAGAATTTGAGCCATGTCCGTCTGTCCGTCCGTATGAACACCTAGATCTCAGAGACTATAAGAGCTAGAGCAACCAAATTTGGTGTCAACATCCGTCTGTTGTGTAGACAGGTTAAGTTTGTTTCAAATTTTTGCCACGCCCACTTCAGCCCCAGCAATTTGGGAAAAACCTATAACTACGGCAATATTAAACATATCGTATTCTTATTTGGCATGCACATTAATACAAAATGCACCAGCTGACCGAATTTGACCGAAATCGGACAATAATTATCGGAGATATACGTATTTCCGTTTTGTACTGAAACGCCCCATGCAAAATGGGCAGTTAAGTGTGAGCGAGATAGCATGTGTTCGCTGTTGCTGCATGGCAAGCAGTGCAGCAACACTGCACTGCATTCATCAAAATCGGTCAGAAATAAAATTTTCTATAACATGATTGTTCTTTTTGTTACGAATTCCATCGGGAGCACTATATAGTACATACCTGTACCTTCCGTTCAAGGATCATCGAACTTCTTTGACCATTATTCTTACCGACTGTAGTAGAACAAAACGGAAATACGTATATCTCCGATAATTATTGTCCGATTTCAAGAAAATTTGGTTATCTGGTGCATATTGGCTATATTATTGAATGCGTAACATAAGAATGCAATATATTTAATATTGCTCTGGTTATTGATTTTTCCCAAATTGCGGAGGCGGAAGTGGACGTGGCAAAAATTTGAAACAAACTTGACCTGCGTAGACAATAGACGGATGTTGACCCCAAATTTGGGTGCTCTAGCTTTTATAGTCTCTGAGATCCAGCTAGAGCAACGGACGGACGAACGGACATGTCTCAATCGACTTCGCTATTGATACTGATCAGGAATATTTTTCCTTTTTGGGGTCGAAAAATTTTCCTTCTGCCTACAGGTACAGGGTATAAAAATGTAAGTTTTGATTTTGCTGGTAGGATTATTGAATTATTACCAGAACTGTATGTTATTGGATCATAAATTGGATAAGATAGATTTTGAGATCTAATTATAAACCAGTCTTCAGTTGGTTTGAAGTCTAATTGGCAATCGAATTTTTTATTGCGTAATCGGAGTCGACTAAATGAAATTCGTGTGGAATTATGTATTTAGTTGTCTGAAGTATCTATTAATAAACCAAAATGAAGCAAGCAAGTCGTCCCTGCCGACATTGAGTATACCCTGTACCAAGTGAAAGTACTTCATAAAGTCAAAAACGATCAAAATTGCAATCGATTTGCAACAAAATTCTCTTAGCATGCAGCAACAGCGAACGCATGCTATCTCGTTCACTCTTAACAGGCCATTTTGCATGGGGCTTTTCAGTACAAATCGGAAATACGTATATCTCTGATAATTATTGTCCGATTTTTTTTTTGTCAGCTGGTGCATATTGGCTATATTATTAAGTGTGCCAAATAAGAATGCGATGTCTTTATTACAGCTCTAGTCATAGTTTTTTCTAAATTTTGGAACTCACTGTAAACTTTCAATGGCAATATGTTTCGACAGCTATTAATCGCGCTTATATTATTTCGTCCCCATTAATTTATTTCATCGGAGCTTTCGTTTTTTCGAAGTGCTGGTACTTCGAATTTAGATACATACATTTGCTTCAAGTTAAAACCATATCAAATTCACTTATTCTTTTCGTCATGATTCATTGAACAAAAGTTCAATCCCAAACTGAAGAGAACTACCGCACTATCGAGAAGTACTTCAGGTCAGTGTCAACTTCTACACAGTCCAGCTGAAAAGTGCCAAAAAGCTAATTTTATGACGTTCATGCTAAACTTCAAACAGAAACTAATGCGAAACCAAAAGCTGATGGACAACAATAATGTATCTGGAGTTAAATGATATTGATATCATACTGATACAAATAAAAAAACTTCTAAATATAACACAAACACAACAAATCATCCCAATAGAAAGGCTGACGGCGGAATTGGTATCCTAATCAAAAACTGCAAGCAACAGCTTTAACTGTACAAACGAGTCTCAGCAGTACAACTGTGTCCGCACTTTCGATAATCTTAGAACTCCCGAACTGTGCTTTGCGACACATGTGCAAACTCTTTAATACGATTATAATGATTCCAAAATCCCGAAAGGGTAAATAACAGCCATCATCCTACAGACCCATAATTTAACTGTCATGTCTCAAATTATTATACGTTGCAATAACTCCACCTCTGATGACTTCGAATCAAAAGCAGGAGTACCTTAAGGCAACGTGTTGTGTGACCAATACTTCATCTTCTGTATACAGCGTACCTACCTGCGAACCCTGCACATACAACATCTATCTTCTCCAATGACACTGCTATCCTCAGGCGATTCAAATGGCCGATCAAAGCTTCTGACTAATTAGCAATTCACGAATGGTCTGTGCCTAAATCTGACGATATGTCTGTTTAGGAGTCCACCACGACAAAAGCTAAATTCGCGCAAGCCCTCAAACTTTAAGCATGCAGTCTTGTAATCCTGCTTATCAATGCAGGATCTCCCCTATGCTTGGAATTTTTCCTCTATAACGCGGTACTAAAACCCATCTGGACATGCGTCGCTGTACTGTACTGTGAGGAAACGCATATAAAGCAATATTGAAATCATTCAAAGGGCGCAGTCTAAGATTTCTTGGAAAACATACAGAAAATACATATTCCTAGTGTGATAACCCAAATAAAGGTACAACAGCTAGAGTTGTACACCAAAGCATTGACTCAGGTCGCAATAGAACTCGTCTTCAACTAAACGCTCGTCCAACCCTCTACCAATTCATCAGGGCCATAGACCAATACATCACTCTTAAGATTAACACCTGTTAGATTAAGATAAAAGTAAAACATTGTTGTTAATCTTATAATCAGTATAAGAGATTCAACAAATAAACGTAAAAAACAGTAAGTTATGTTAATCAAGAAATTTAGTAAGTCTATTTAATATAATTACAGGTAGTCGAACAGCTGCAATGTCACTTGAAGCTAAGTCTTTGTATACATGGAGCACTGCACGCCATTGTGTAGTTAGCAGGTAATTGAAGTTTTTCTCAAACTATAGATTTTAAGCTGAGCGTAAGTGAAATATTTGAGTAATTAATAGATCTATAGACTGCCAATTAGGATCAAATTTTGTCAAAATCGAATAAATCGTTTCCAATTCGAAGCCAAATTATTTTGTTTCAAATCGACAGCCTTTTAGTCACTGAAAACTAATTGTCAATTAACTCATATACACATCTAATCTTCACCTATAAAATTTTGTATTTCTCTATTTATTCAGAGCCAACTTATAATTAAATTTATAAGCTAGTATTTAATTATGCCTCAAATCGTCCTCGTGTGCACGTATACTAATGTGTAGATGTTGGGTAAGAATTATATACAACATACATACAACATACATAAGTATGTATATATTTATGTTGTGTTTAAGTATTATGTTTATGCTATTACAAATAGAACTACAGATCTTCACTTTTGGATGCCCTTGAGGGTTGGGTTGGGATGAGGAGTATTATTTCAGTTTTCTATTATGTTAGTTGGTCGAGGATTGTGTGCATTTGTATTCCACACAATCAAAAAAATGTTGACTGTTATCATTAGAAGCAAACTACCACAGACGCTTTGCTACTATTTTGTCTAGGATTTTTGATAGACATGGATTTAGTGATATGGGTCGGTAGTGATGTTTTGTCTGAACTATGTTTTGGTATTGGAATTATGCTGTTCCTGTAGGTTTAGGGAATAAACATAGTTATTTAATGGGGTTCTGTAAATCTATGATTAAGTTTTTGTCAAGATTTTTTATCATAGTATAATTATTTCTGTCCAGTCCAGGTGTGTTAGCAGTTGGTGTGTTAAGTGCTGCCGTAAACTCGATGGGGGTTATTGGTTTTTCGATTTCTAATGCTCTTCTTATGACAAGTTTAAGCAGACAAATTAGTTTATATCCTTTGCGCTGGCTTAAGCACGTGCAGATATTCTTTTTATTGATTCCAAAAGATACATGAATTTATGTAATATTTTGCAATTATTTGGAACAAATTATCAAATTTATTCAAAAATTGATTTGAAAACATAAGCTGGTTATCTAAAATTAATAAAAAAATGTATTCACGAGACGGGTCCAACAAAATTTAAAGGCTAGATAACATTGTACGAGGGGTTCTTCGAAAAACGTCCTTTCAGTTTGTTTTCTCGTACGGGAATAAAAAAAGAAGTCATTCGGTGCTAAGTCAGGACTATACGGCGGATGGCCCATTAATTCGATGTTTTGGGTGCTCAAAAATGCAGTTGTTTAAGCCGATGTGTGAGAGCTCGCATTGTCGTGGCGGAAAGTGATCCGTCTTCGGCGGTTGGTTTTCCTAATTTCTTAAAAGACAACTGGCAAGCAAATGGTTGTATATCACTCAGAATTGACGGTTCTTGCCTTGTTCAAGTGGAACGGTTGCGACATTGCCCAGTTTTTTTTTTTTTTTTTTTCGAAAAAACAGGCGAACATTTGCTTTGAGTTTCTTCGTGCTCGAGCAACCTTTGTTCGAATTGGCTCATCTTGAAACACCCATACAGTCGGCTGGTGTTTACTTTCTGACTCATACGCATAAGTCCACGATTCATCACCTGACACGATGTCATAGAAGTGTTTCGAAGCACTGCGATCGTATTTTTTAAGCATTTCCTTCGACAAACCGACAAACGACCAATGTGGGATCCAACGCGAACAAATGTGTATGCAATATTGAATGTATGCTGGTCCCACTAATGCCTAATGTCTCAATCTGACGATAGGTCACATGACGATCTTGCAATATCAGTTCACGCACAGCATCAATGATTTTCGGAACAACTGATTTGGAGTGAATAACAATAACGATTGAATTAACCATACTATCGATAAACACTGGTGCTTGATGGAGCTTCATCTCCAAAACTTTAATTAAGTTAACCCATGCACTGTTGCCGAGTTAAAAAAGTCGAAAGCTGGAAAAAAAAATCGCACGAAAATGTTCACGATTTAATTCCATTTTTGAACCGAGATGAATCTTATAAGTTACTGTAAACAACACAAATAGCGCTCGTAAGTCAAAACGTTCTGAGTAAGTATAAGCCAAAAAATGTCCAACTTTGCCGTCAATTCCCTGTCAATTCCCAGAATGCAACACCAGGGTTGCCAAATCCCGAGCTGTAAAAGGCACGCCTCGTATTGGACAAAAGTTTATACTGTACAAAATTATTTTTCTAATTGAATTAATGGGCTAGGATCAGTATAATATATATCCAAAAACAACTTATTTCTCTTAAAGACTAGTATATTTTGCGTGCTGACAGGTATATATTTACATATGTATATACACTCAAACCATTGATCGAACGTACAGGCAATGCATGTATGCAGTTTGATTTGGGCGGGCCGACATATAAACATTCACACACAACACAAACGTATGTATGAGAGCATTGCGACGACAGATAAAGTGCCCTTAGGCAAGTGTGCACAAGGTGAAGAGCGGGAAGACTCTGAAGTGCCCAGATCGGTTGTTAGAGTCAAAGCGTCCGAAGACAAGAGAGCGAGGGTATGTTTCCGATAACAACTGCCTGGAGACCAGCAGTAAGGAACCTAAAACGAACAATTTCACCTGCCCACGGGTCATCTGGGAATGCCCACGATGTCATGATGGAAATTATGAGCCATCACACCGACTATCCAAGCTCTCTGCAAGCGAACAAGCATTGACACAACTGACACCCAATGTGCTTAACTGGTGAGAATGAATAACAAAATTTTTTGTTCTTTTATATTTCTTTGGCGTAGATTTAATTCAAGATGACAGAATTATAAATATATTATAAGGAGAAGGAGAAGCTAATAAAAAGTTAAAACACTAAATATGGCAGCCCTGGATCAACACGATATCAGAAAAAATCCCCAGAGGACGCCACAGCTGTCCTCATGGGTGACATCGCAAAATTGGTAATTACGATGCGAACTTCACCTAGATGGAGAAGCGTGGGTGTTCTGGATGTCCTATAGAGACACCAGGAAACAATGTGATTAAAACGAAAGAAAAGCAGGAGAAATATGGAAGGACTCTTTTCAAAGGAGGTAAAACCGGCATGTCAGCACCAAACAATAACAACTCAGGGGTAGCAAAACATGACAAGACATTTACAGCAATTCAGCTATTAGAATTCCTTAACCAGGTTGAGTTGCAAACCGACATGTACGGATTAAAACTAAACATGATCCGCAGGGCAATGTCAGAACTGGCAGATCAAGCAAATGTCAGAAAACTGAAGAGTCGTTTAAGGACTTCATAGTCCAGACTTTGAGCATCTCGAGATAACATACACGATCTGTGAGTGTTCATCCGCCCACACTCTATGGCTGGCGAGAGTCTAATGAAGATGGGCCAATGTTGGTGTCCTTACACGTCGGCATTACTTTCTTGTTTTTAGCAAGTAAATTTAGTTACATATTTACAAAGTATGTATCGCTGGTTGCATTTATGAATTGCAATATACTTGTGATTAGGCGACTGACAGCAATATCATTTTGAATTTTATTTTGTACACTTGGCCGCTCATACGTGTGAACGCGGTGACGGTTGATCAATAAGATGGAAGCTGCCAGATGAGTTCGAAATGTTGAAGTAGAAAAGAGGATATTCCGGCGAGATGTGCAGAAAAAGCAGATTTAGATACCCCTGATGTTATTAAGGCACGGTGGCGAACAAGAAAACAGACACGAAAAATTTTAAAGAGGATGTCGAGATGAAAAACGACTAGTACCGGCGTAAAGAAAACGCATAAACAATGACACCAGCGGGTGGATACAAAATCCATCACGGGGATGAGACAAGAAATGTTTGCGGGAAGATCAATCAGGAGGCAGATGCGAGCCATAGTAGGTTTAGGAGGTCTGGTGGAAAACTTGGAAGAGGAGGTAAATTTCACAAGGGCAAAGAAACTGCTACAAATATCGAATGTCACTACCAAGGATATAAAGCGGCAATGTACAATTAAGAGACAAAAGATAAAGATTTTATTCTGACTACTTAGGTGGGAGCAGCGATTGAGTGTGCAAGACACCGAATCGCGCCAAAATGTAGAGTAACAGAAGGGGGGGCTGGCGGAACGGATCTCTACGGAAATAATAACAGATGAACCGGACTATGTAGCTCGGCTACATAGACCTTATAAGCAGCCTATCAGTGAACCAAAAGTGATGGTGGTGAAGAACCAAACAAAAAAGTGCAGAGAAATAAAGGCAATGTCAGTCAAGGACTCAATGACAAAGATTGAGAACAGTTTGGAGCAGTTACATGAAGTAAGATACATACATAAGTAGCCTAGAAGATTAGTGTTATGTCAATCGAAAGTTATGCCATTCGGCCTACACTCAGTTTTAGCAAGCGGGTATTATGCCACAAAAGATAACAAACTGCACTTAAAAGAGGTGTTTCGTAGACTTAAAGTAGCAAAATATGGTATAGGGACAAGCAAAACATTTCTTTCGATTACCGACTGCTGGTAAACCAAATATTTTCAAGCTTTATGAACAGATTTTTGACACAGACTGGTTTTATCTGTACTGTTTCGTAGATATGGATATCGCTATTTTACTTTTTTAATAATACTCTATATTCGCTTTTTAAAGCCTGTGACCCATGTGTTGTCTACTAGACATCTGCATGAGTTGCCATTAAGTGACATTCGAATGTACAACAGCTAAATTGAGTTGAGTGAATATGGGTACAAAGCGGAATGAATATGAATGAGTGAGTGATTTCGCAAAGCACTCGGACGCACAATGTTGAAGCAATGAGAACGAGTGAGAACAAGCGAAAATGAGACGATAGGCTTCGAATGTATTCGAATGTCAAAACGGTTGTTATTGTTCTTTTGCTCTGCAGAAAAACGAAATGGAGCACAAAGCAAGGAGTAGAAATTGAATTCTGAAACGCAACAGACCAAATTTTTTTCTCTTTGACTATTTTTCTCTCCTTCCATTTCTGTGACGGCTTAACTTCGACACTCCACACAAAATTAATACACGAAATACAATGTATGTTCTGTGATACCCGAGTAATTCGAATGTTTTCCGCATGTCTCATTCTCACTCAATTCGCTTTGCATGAGTGTCAAAATATACAACTACTCTATACACATTCATTCATTGTGTGCTTCTCACTCACTCAATTCTATTCTATTCGAATGTTCTCAATTGTGCGTATGAAGTGAATGGTGCCTTGCAGATGTCTATTGTCTACCAACCCCCTATGGTTTTCCTAAAAGTTATCTATTTTAAAAAATGTAAAATTTAGATACTTTCTCTTTATATAGCTGCTTTATCAAATTTTCTTGTGTTTATTCCTTAATACTATAATAGCCTTACTTATCCTTTGAAAACTGTAAAACTGACATGATCGGTCAACTACCTTATTACTTGTATTTTTATACCCTGTACCCATAGGGAGACTATAAGAGCTGGAGCAATCAAATTTGGTGTCAACATCCGTCTATTGTGTATGCAGGTCAGGTTTGTTCAAATGTTTGCCACGCCCACTTCTGCCCCCGTAATTTAGAAAAAACTATGACTAGAGCTGTAATAAAGACATCGCATTCTTATTTGGCACACTTAATAATATAGCCAATATGCACCAGCTGACAAAAAAAATCGGACAATAATTATCAGAGATATACGTATTTCCGATTTGTACTGAAAAGCCCCATGCAAAATGGCCTGTTAAGAGTGAACGAGATAGCATGCGTTCGCTGTTGCTGCATGCTAAGAGAATTTTGTTGCAAATCGATTGCAATTTTGATCGTTTTTGACTTTATGAAGTACTTTCACTTGGTACAGGGTATACTCAATGTCGGCAGGGACGACTTGCTTGCTTCATTTTGGTTTATTAATAGATACTTCAGACAACTAAATACATAATTCCACACGAATTTCATTTAGTGGACTCCGATTACGCAATAAAAAATTCGATTGCCAATTAGACTTCAAACCAACTGAAGACTGGTTTATAATTAGATCTCAAAATCTATCTTATCCAATTTATGATCCAATAACATACAGTTCTGGTAATAATTCAATAATCCTACCAGCAAAATCAAAACTTACATTTTTATACCCTGTACCTGTAGGCAGAAGGAAAATTTTTCGACCCCAAAAAGGAAAAATATTCCTGATCAGTATCAATAGCGAAGTCGATTGAGACATGTCCGTTCGTCCGTCCGTTGCTCTAGCTGGATCTCAGAGACTATAAAAGCTAGAGCACCCAAATTTGGGGTCAACATCCGTCTATTGTCTACGCAGGTCAAGTTTGTTTCAAATTTTTGCCACGTCCACTTCCGCCTCCGCAATTTGGGAAAAATCCATAACCAGAGCAATATTAAATATATTGCATTCTTATGTTACGCATTCAATAATATAGCCAATATGCACCAGATAACCAAATTTTCTTGAAATCGGACAATAATTATCGGAGATATACGTATTTCCGTTTTGTTCTACTACAGTCGGTAAGAATAATGGTCAAAGAAGTTCGATGATCCTTGAACGGAAGGTACAGGTATGTACTATATAGTGCTCCCGATGGAATTCGTAACAAAAAGAACAATCATGTTATAGAAAATTTTATTTCTGACCGATTTCGATGAATTTTAATTATCAAAATAAAAGGAATAAAAATTAAATAACTAACAGAAGCTTGGAGAACAAAAATTGTTTAATACCAAAATTCTTTTAAACCTTCGATCCTATGGGAGCCATGTGATATAATATTCAAAGAAATTATAGTTGTTGTTGTTGTTAAAGTGCAACAAACATTTGTTGTTCTAAAACAAGGGTGGGCACGTAATGGCTCACCGAGCTCTTTCCGTTATTTTTCTGACAGAGGTCATAAATGTGCGAGTTCGTTGGCTGAGGGACGCACTTTCAACTGAGGGACACACAAGCAGAGAAAAACGTCGCGATCGCGAGTCCGTGCAGGGGTCATAATTGTGCGAGTTTGTGGATAGAGGGACGCACAAGTAAATGCGGGAGGGGTTAGAAGAAAAAAGGTCACGATCTCAAGAAAGGGTTATAAATGTGCGAGTTCATTGGTAGAGGGACGCACAAATAGATGCGGGAGGGGTAAGAAGAAAAAAGGTCGCGAGTTACCACTTCTAAGTCCTTCGTGGTATATGTGTGTATCTCAGGGTCCGTAACAGTTATATATATATATAAGTTATATAGTTTGAGGTTCACCGGTACCTTAATTATTTTCTTTGAATTTTCTTCCACTGTATACTGTATACTGTATACAAGGTGGAAGTCAATCTATCTTCCATTATTAAGTCTATATAACTTGTTGTAAGTTGTAAAATCTTTTGAGGCAGGTTCACGACTGCATTTATTTCTTTTAGGATGTCTATTCCAATTAATCCGTCAAAGAAAGAATGGAAATTGAATAGCAGAAGCGAGAATAACGAACTGTTATTACAGTCTTTGAAAAGTGGAATCACTTTGTGGTAATAGTGATCGGAGTTTGAAGTTCTAACTGTTCCGGTGTTTGTACATATTTTGGATTTATGAATGAGAAAGTTGCGCCTGTATCTATCAAAAATTTTAAATCTTTATACGGGCCTATACACAATTTGATGTATGGCAATGGAGTGTTAGGGTTTCTATTTATTAAGTACCCTGTCGAGGCACCTGGTTGAAAATTTCCCTGTTCATCATAATTGTGTAGTTCACCTTTTGGGTGGTCAATGTTGTGAATTGCTCCTCTCTGTTGTGTGTTTCTTTAATAATTGTCATTTTTTCTATTATATTGGTTAAATTCGTTTTCTCTTGGCATGATCGCCAAATTGTTTCTATTGAATGAGAATCGTTCCTGTTGTGCTCTCTTGGCATAATTGCCAAATTGTTCCTATTATTCCTTCTTGAGTTAAAGTCGTTCCTGTCGTACCTATTTGTGAAACTTCTGTCGACATGTTTGTCCGAGTCGTTACTTCTGTCGAAACGCCGATATCTAGCGTTTTGTGTTTCGTATGCATTTTGTATTTGTGTCTGTTTTCTTTTATTCCAGAGCCTGCCGAAGATTGGTAGGTCTCATAGATCTAACCGCCGTTCCTAACAGTCCCCTAATTCCGGATAGGAACGAATTGAGGCAGATATCTGCGAATAGTTCTTTTTTTGTTTTAATGAGAAGGGGTTCGGATTCCCTTGTTTCTGTCAATCTAAATAGTGCTAATTTGATTTCGCAGACCTTTGAGCCTTGCCCAAGGTTATGTAGCTCATACATAAGAGTCGGTTCGTCTCTACTGTCCGAACAGCTCTAAATGAGAGCTTTTATCTCATCCCAGACTAAACCTGCTCCAGCATCTATAATAGCCTCGTTTGCTGGGCCCTCAATTTTATTTCTGATAGCCCTAAGTAGCATCTGACCATAAGGGGTCTTATCTGTTCCTCTTATAAGGAGGAGAATCTCCTCAACGTTACTCACAAATTCTCCTAATGTTTTAGGATTGCCATTATAAAAACCGGATTGCATCAGGGGGAAGACCGTATGTCTGTATGAATTGTATCCCCTTGGCTAAGGGGTGGCGAACTAGAAACTGATGTCATGGGTGTAATGTCTTCCAGTCTGACTACTGGTTGGTCTTCTCTAATATCAGATAAGCTATTAGGCGAGTTCTGCTCCTAGTATTTGGAATTAAATTTTTTACCCTTTTTAATGTTGCCATTTACGCCTAACCGTGACTACTAATAATTTCTTTACTCTTTTTGTTTTTGTTATATATCAAGAATTAGGTGATTATTAATTTGTAACTTATGTGTATGTGTGTCTTATATTAGTTTGTTTTTTTGTTTGTTGTGTTGTGTGTTATTGTGTTTTTATACCCTGTACCCATAGGGTAAAAGGGTATATTAAAGTCGCTAAAATGTATGTAACAGGCAGAAGGAGAATTTGAGCCATGTCCGTCTGTCCGTCCGTATGAACACCTAGATCTCAGAGACTATAAGAGCTAGAGCAACCAAATTTGGTGTCAACATCCGTCTGTTGTGTAGACAGGTTAAGTTTGTTTCAAATTTTTGCCACGCCCACTTCCGCCCCCGCAATTTGGGAAAAACCTATAACTACGGCAATATTAAACATATCGTATGCTTATTTGGCATGCACATTAATACAAAATGCACCAGCTGACCGAATTTGACCAAAATCGGACAATAATTATCGGAGATATTCGTATTTCCGTTTTGTACTGAAACGCCCCATGCAAAATGGGCAGTTAAGTGTGAGCGAGATAGCATGCGTTCGCTGTTGCTGCATGGCAAGCAGTGCAGTGTTGCTGCATGGCAAGCAGTGCAGTGTTGCTGCATGGCAAGCAGTGCAGTGTTGCTGCATGGCAAGCAGTGCATGCTAAAAGAATTTTTTTGTAAATTGATAGCGATTTTGATTATTTTTGACTTTATGGGGTACTTTTACTTGGTACAGGGTATACTCAATGTCGGCAGGGACGACTTGCTTGCTTCATTGTTATTAATTATACTTAAAAATAGATGGAATTCTGCTGCGTGGAATCTGCGGTCGTGTTTTCGTGTATGGTGGAACGAGTTAATCTGGTGATTGTAAAATTTATTTTTAGAGATAAACGTAATTAGTAAATTGTTGAAATCAAAATTTAAACATATAAATACTGCATGACAATAATTTAATCTTGTTTTATTGTGATCTTTTTGTTTAATTTAAAATGCAAATTTTTTTTTTTTTTTTTTGTTATATTTATTTATATTAGACATCTGCATGAGTTGCCATAAAGTGACATTCGAATGTACAACAGCTAAATTGAGTTGAGTGAATATGGCTACAAAGCGGAATGAATATGAATGAGTGAGTGATTTCGCAAAGCACTCGGACGCACAATGTTGAAGCAATGAGAACGAGTGAGAACAAGCGAAAATGAGACGATAGGCTTCGAATGTATTCGAATGTCAAAACGGTTGTTATTGTTCTTTTGCTCTGCAGAAAAACGAAATGGAGCACAAAGCAAGGAGTAGAACTTGAATTCTGAAACGCAACAGACCAAATTTTTTTCGCTTTGGCTATTTTTCTCTCCTTCCACTTCTGTGACGGCTGAACTTCGACACTCCACACAAAATTAATACACGAAATACAATGTATGTTCTGTGATACCCGAGTAATTCGAATGTTTTCCGCATGTCTCATTCTCACTCAATTCGCTTTGCATGAGTGTCAAAATATACAACTACTCTATACACATTCATTGTGTGCTTCTCACTCACTCAATTCTATTCTATTCGAATGTTCTCAATTGTGCGTGTGGAGTGAATGGAGCCATGCAGATGTCTAATTTATATACATATGTATATATGTTTATATGTATCTTCAAAATTATTCTTTTGATTGGTTTCGGCTTGGTAAGTCGCCCTGAAATACCAAACCAAATAAGCACAATCACTTGAAAATGTGTTTTATTATTTATTATTTTTTTTTTTTTTGTTATCTTCGATTTGGTAAGTCGCCCTGAAATACCAAATCAAATAAATACAACCATTTAAAAATGTTTCATTAGTTTTTTCTTCTTTTTTTTTATTTTTGTTTTATATAGTTTTATATGTGTATGAATATGCCTTTATAGGTATTTTTTGATTGTCTTCGATTTGGTAAGTCGCCCTGAAATACCAAATACAATCATTTGAAAATATTTTCTAATTCTCTTTTCTTCCTTTTTTTCTTTATTAATATTATGTATTAAATATCAGACATACAGCTGCGAGCAAAAAAATAGTAGTGGCATCGCCCATTTTAATTATAGCATAGAAAGTTATGTTATCGGGGCTAGACTGAGATTTCTTGGAACGCAAATTTATTGTTCGGCCTGTTATTAATTATATTTTAAACAAAAAAAACCACTCCATTTTGATTTTTCGAAAATATTGAAGATTTTGTGACAACGGTGAGAAATTGAGGCGAGCAAAATAATAGTAGCACATATTTTGAAAAGCTAAAAATTTGAAAGTATGAAATTTTATTTCAGGGAAATAGTTTTAAAATAAAGACTAGCTCAATAGGGTTAAGATCGGGCGACTGAGCGGGCCACTTCATTACATCTACTCCTGCATTTTCGAAACAAGCATTTGCCACTTTGCTTGTCTATTTCGGGTTATTGTCTTGTTAAAACACCCAACGAAGTGGCATCTCCTCTTCGGAATATGGTAGCTTCACTTCCTCAATAATTTTAAAGTAAGCATGGTTGTCCATTATGCCCTCTATGCAGTATATAGGACCAAGACCATAATACGAAAAACAGCCCCACACCATCACACTGCATCCGACATGTTTTTTTTTTTTTTATATCTCTGGACGTTGACGCGTACTATGCGCAGTACGTTCAAGTGGCTCATGCGACACCAGGTTAATGCCTGTTACGCGCGAACCCTAGCAGACAGCATGCAAAAACGAAGTCGCGTGGACAACAGACGACAATTAGAACATACCTAAAGTTAAAACTAAAATTAAAACTAACTACGAGCTAGATAGCTAAGGATAGAAGTTTTCAAAGTAGGAATAAAGGACTCTGATCCGATTAAGTGATAAAGGCGATTATAACCGGAACAAAGGACACGGAAAGGTTCATGTAAAGTATAGTTTGAAATGCAACTTGTTAAAGCTTGTGTATAAACAAAGTACCAAGCATTACTCTACGATTAATTAAAGAAGGAAGATTGATTAGAAGAAGTCTACTAGAATACGATGGCAAGTTAACATTGCAATCCCAGTTTAAA
Source organism: Drosophila emarginata (assembly GCA_037075365.1). NCBI lineage: Eukaryota > Metazoa > Arthropoda > Insecta > Diptera > Drosophilidae > Drosophila > Drosophila emarginata. The sequence continues at coordinate 685,655 of JBAMCD010000303.1, forward strand.
CCACGAAGAGCAAAAATCAAAAATTGCTTTTGAACGGATTCAAGTCTAATTTGGTGTGATTCATATTGAGGTGGCCAAACGCATGATCCGTACTCCAGAATAGGACGGACCAGTGAAATAAAAAGGGTTTTGGTTGTGTAAGGATCGTCGAAACGTTCAAGTGGAGTATTATTAAGGTAATAAGTTTCTAGGTGAAAGGAAGATCTATAAAACGTAATGACATTACACTTCGAAATATTTAAGTTTAATAAGTTAATTTCACACCAAGTCTGGAGGTTATTAAGATCGGCTTGAAGCAGACGCGGGGAACCTGAATCTTTGAAACTAAGGAAAAGTTTAACATCGTCCGAGTACATAAGCACACGAGAGTGAATTACGACGGAAGGAAGATCATTAATAAAGAGGGTAAAAAGCAATGGTCCAAGATGGCTACCCTGTGGCACTCCAGAAGTTACTTTGATGGTCTTAGACAGTGAGGATTTAAATAGGACCTTTTGTGTACGGTCAGTCAAATATTGCAGAATCCAGTTGAGCAGAAGGCGTGGAAGACCAACTTCGTTCAGCTTGTACAAAAGCAGTGTATGATTAACAGAATCAAAGGCCTTACTGAAGTCGGTATAAATGACATCAGTTTGCGATTTATTCCTGAATCCTTCGATCGATAAAGAAGTAAACTCTAACAGGTTAGTGGTAGTAGATCTGCGTTTCATGAACCCATGTTGGGTAGATGAAAGTACAGAACTACAGAAATGTTGTAATTGAGAAGTTATAATTTTCTCAAAGGCCTTCGGTATAGCGGACAATTTAGAAGTACCCCTATAAATTGATGCTACGCACTTGTTACCTTTTTTATGAAGAGGAATAAAAAAAGATTCCTTCCAAATAGATGGGAAAGTAGAAGTTTTAACGGACAAAGTAAATAACTTATGAATTTGGTTACATAAAGTTTCAGCGCAAAACCTGAGTACACAACCAGGTATCCCATCTGGTCCTGATGAGTGCACAGGTTTTACTGAAGTAAGCACGCTTAGGAGCGAACTTTCATCGATCACAGGATTAAAGATACAATTAGACCTATTCAACTGATAAGGATACGAAGAGTTAGGGTGATATTCCTTGGAGGAATAAGTTGTATTGAAAAAATTAGAAAATATATCGGCAATGGCCTGATCATCGTTAGCTTATTTTCAAAACATAAATAAGAAGGATGCACTGATGCCTTGCGTTTGGCGTTGACAAAGTTATAAAATCGCTTAGGATCACGGGAAAACCGAATTTTACAGCGCCATAAGTAATCCTTATAACATTGTGTATTAAGCACTGAAAAATTTCATCGAGCAACTACATAAAGAGAAAAATCGGACAGTTGACCGGATTTTTTGTATTTTTTATAATATCTAGATTTTACATTCTTTAAATTAGATAACTCACGTGAAAACCATGGCGGCTTGTCAGTTGACACATGGGTGACACGTGGGACACAAGTATCAAAAAGTAAAAACATAGTATTATAGAAAAATGAAACAGCAGCGTCTAAATCTTTGCAAGAATACAGATAAGACCAATCTGTAGCAAGAATAAGCTCATTGAGCTTCAAAAAGTTAGTTTTACGAAAGCAACGAGTGCGAGATGTCGAGTTGGTAATCGGCAATCGAAAAGGAAGGTTTATGGTTAAGTCCAAAGTTGGATGGAAATTGTCTTCAGGGACAACTAAAGGACCGATTCTCGAAACAGAGCAGTCGGAAGAATCTAACATAAATATAAAATCTAGTAGTCTACCATTTCTATTATGCACAGGGTTAACTTGGGTTAAGGATAACTCAAGAAGACCATCAATAAAGCAGTGTGAGGAGGAAGGCACCAGCATGGAAGACTCATCTGATGGATACCAAGAAATATCAGGCAAATTAAAATCCCCAAGAACGATTAGTAAATCTGCATTGGAAAGATGGGAGGATACAGAGCAAATTGCTTCTAAATGGCTGGTGTATACCGCCATTTCAGATTTTGGTGGAATATATGAGCAAGTTACAAAGGCAGAATACGATTGTAGAGAAATTTTGACACTAACAAATTCAATGTCAAGAGTTGCTGTGAAGGTCACTAATTCAGAGGGAAGGGCTGAGTTGACAGCAATTAAAACTCCGCCTCCATTTCTGAATGTTCGATCGTATCTATATGTAGAAAATATTGTGGGAAAAACGGATGCATCTGATATGTCTGGCTTTAGCCATGTTTCAGTAAAAGGCAAAATATGAAAGTCAAAGGATAGACTATCTACATAGAGTTTAGAAAGTTTAGATTTTAGTCCTCTAACATTCTGATAGGCCAGAACAAGGGACGAAATTAGTTTTTTGACCCGCCAGTGGGTACTGACGTGCCTGAAGGTAGGGAAAGATTGGTGCTACCTGGTCCGGAAGGCAAACGAATCGGAGGCCGATTTTTTTTTTTTCTTTGCCGCTTGGATTTGTAAGTCGCCCTGAAATATAAACCGATTTCAAACTATTTTATCATACATGTTGTGTGTTTCTGAGTATGTACACAGTGTTGCCATTTTGGCTTATTTTAAGCTATTTTAAGCTGGATTATTTCAAAATGAAATAGCTTGGAAAGTGGTTAAAATGCTTATAGCTTGAAATCCAGCTTAGTTCAAAATTCAAAAAGCATATTTTGGCTTTAAAAAAATTTCTACATAAAGATTCTTTTAGAGATTATAAAGTATTTTTATGATCATTTAAAGGGGTAAATCAAACTAAAATAATATTTCTCGGTACCTTTTGGTATTTTGTGCAATTTTGTGTCTAAATTTATGGTTATATTTCGTTATTAACATTTGGTCATACCACAGCGATATTGAGCGATATTAAGTTTGAGAAAATGCCGAAAATTACTTATAAACAAAATTTTCGCGAATTGTGGACTACTTTTGATAAATTTAAATATTGAAGAAATTGTTGCTCAATTTGCAAAAATTCCTTTCTAAATTGGGAGGAAAAGGAAAATACTTCTCAGTTTTGGGCCGAGGTCCTTAATTATAAGGATGTAGTACCTGTAAAGTACTTATCTTTAATTAAAGGCTCTGACAAATATGAAGAAACAAATAATGAAATTGATGACATAATTTCATTAATATAATTTGATATAAATCAATAATATAAAATTTATATTACATTTTATACACCAAGTGTTTTTATAGTTAGCTTATTTTTAAGCTTTTTTTTACAAATATTTAGCTTATTCTAGCTTATTTTTTCCTTAAATCTAGCTTATGGTGGATCTGAATTTCTGGCAACACTGTATGTATGCCAACTTTTTGTCGCACAGACTTTGAAATCGAACCGCAGCACGTTTGACGTGAACTCATACCGCACACAAACACTTTGATATTATTCGTTGTCAGACACATACATACATATGTGAGTATTTTGGTTGCTTGGATTTATAAGTCGCCCTGAAAAATAAACCTAATTGTGGCAACTTCAAACTGTATTGTCATACATGTTGTGTGTTTCTGAGTATGTCCACAACTGTTGCCAACTTTTCTGTCGCACTGACATCGAAATCGAACCGCAGCACGTTTGACGTGGACTCATACCGCACACAAACACTGATATTATTTCTCTTGTCGAATGATTTATTAATTAAAAAATTTTTTTTTGTATGCATTTATGAATGATTTTGTTTAAATTTTTTGCTTTTTTTAAAATGTCACTTTTTAGCGATGAAATTTGGAAGGATTTTTATTTATCCAACAGAATTTGTTTTAATTGTTAAGATTTGTTTAAATTGTTTTACACTTGTTCCACCACACACTATACAGCAATAATTTTTCCTTCTTTTCCTTTTTTTTACTTTCATTTTACCTGTGCATATATTCATTTTCGTTTCAATTTGAATTTTTTATTTACTTTATTTATTCATTATTACGTTTTATTCTCTCTTTTTTTTTTTGTATTAATATTATTGCTTATTTTCTCTTTTTTTCTCCTTTACGTCACTCTTATTGTTAAAATTAACTTACAATATAATAATTAGTATTATCATCATGGCTAGTAGGTCCTTCGAATTTCGACTGCGCCAGTTACCACTTCTAAGTCCTTCGTGGTATACATACATATGTGTGTATCTGTCTTCTGCTATAGAATCCGGGATATGTGTATATAATTGTCTTGTTAAATAATTAACAAGACTTGTTTTGTTTGACTTCATATGAAGACTAGTTTCTTTTATTCAAATATATGTAATTCTTTGTACCCACACCCTAGCTGGCTGACCGTCGGCAGAATGTCGACGTAAGCTTTTGTTGACATTCTTAAGAATTAATTTGCATCCTGCTAGTTGCTGATTTTGCGTCTTCTGGATGTTGCTCAAGTTGTTAAATTGTATTTTCAGTTGCGGTTGCTCTTGGTGGTTTGAGCGGGGGCATCTCGAGGGGAGCTGAGATGGTAACTCGCGAGCTCGAGGATGGGTCGTAAATGTGCGTCCCTCTACCATCGAACTCGCACATATATGACCCATCCTCGAGCTCGCGATCGAGCTCGAGTCTTTTCCCCTCCCCCTGTTGAGTGTGCATCCCTCTATCGACAAACTCGCACATCTATGACCCTTTCTCGAGCTCGAGATCTCTTCTTGTGCGTCCCTCAATTGAATGTGCCTCCCTCTACCCATGAACTCGCACATTTATGACCTCAGCTGGGACTCGCGATCGCGACCTTTTTCTCTGCTTGTGTGTCCATCAGTTGAATGTGCGTCCCTCAGCCAACGAACTCGCACATTTATGACATCTGCCAGAAAAATAACGGAAAGTGCTCGGTGAGCCAAGTGAGCCACTACGTGCCCACCCTTCTTTTAGAACAACAAATGTTTGTTGCACTTTACAACAACAACTATAATTTCTTTGAATGCTTCGCTTAACTAATAAGAACAATTTGATCAGCTTTTTTTCGTACGGTGCGTCAGCTTGACTTAGAATTGAAAGAAGCAAACAGTGTAACAATCACTATCTAGTCACAATCTGGCAACAAATCTACAATTTGAAGCCAAAAGTATTCTATTAATTGGTAAGACAATTTTTATTTGCTAGTATACACTTTACTAGCTTTTGCTTCTTTCTAATAATTCGTTTGAAATTAAAATGTAGTGGTTATTTTATTACCTTTAATTTGGTGTCAAAATATATTATTCCTACTAAAAATACGTTATCTGGTACAACAACTGATTTGGATGACCTTCGTTGAACTTCTTTTTAAGTGAACTGTGGCCAAATTCATTAAACCTTAGCTTCGTAATGGAAGTACTCTTGTTTTGATAATCCACGTTGAAACTCGGAATAATCGCACGAAATATTTCATTGTTGACTAAATTTTTTTTGTCGAGACACCAATTACTGTAAACAACGCAATATCATACCAAATAAAGGGACTTTCGACGCTTTGGTGTGTGTTTGCCTTTTTTATACCGGCACAGAGGGTATGAGACATGTCTTTCTGTCTGTCCGTCTGACTGTTTGTTTATATGTTTGTTTTTTAGACGTCTATTTTTTTTTACATAAACAAACTTTAAATTAAAATAAATTTAATAAATGTTAAGATTACAGAAAGTGTTTTAGATTAAACACTGTATTACTAGACATAAAATATTTTAAAAACATGTGCACAAATATTCTGAGTTAAGTAAGAGATAAAAGTGCGGAGTACAAAGAAGTAACGTAAAGTTCAATGTATTGTAGCTCACATGCTGTGAATAAATTGTTATCAGCGGATGCATTCAGCTCCGCATCTAACGGTCAACGGAGGCCTTGATTAAAATGATTAAAATTTAAACCCGTGCTATCAGTACGGTGCTGATAGATAAAACTGATAAAACTAGACCTAAAATCCTACCACCAAATATGTGGATCCGTAGACTTGAAGACTTCTCCCAAGCCAAATATTTTCCAAATAAAATCAGTTCACATTTTGAATTTAACAAATGAAGATCGGGCTAAATTTCTTTATATCACATTATAAATTTATAAAATTGCTAATAAAACAAAAGCAAATTCCCAGAAATGTAAGTCAAGTAATATTAGAATATACAAAGTTATTAACTTTTAAGTTACGTAAATATATATACATATATTCAACTTTTATACATTGTGGTATTCACAGGTTACTCGATGTTACTGTAAGTGATTTCAACACAATCCGACAAAAGTCTGGTGGACTAATTATTATGCTGCCAACTGAAGTCCAAATATTAAACAATGACGTAAAGGAACACATTGCTGTTTTGGAGCAAGCAATGTTGGCTCAATCCGTTTCAATCCCTGTTTATTTTGCACCCTTTAATAAAAACTTGGAAAAAATCATAGAGGAAATAACATATACGACTCATGAAAACATTAGCCAAAAACAAACAGTTTTGGGCCAATTATTTACGTCTATCTCTGCAAATGGGTACCACGTAACAGTAGGCGGTACAGCTAGTAAAGCAAAGAAAAACAGTAAAATCCCTGTTATACAAGGCGAGTTGGTACCAAATCAATTTCTAGTCCAACATGTTGATAATGTTGACGGTGAAAACAAATTACCAATTATACTGGTAACAGCCAATTTGAAGACTTTTGGAATCTTTAATGTAAGTACACATTAATACAAATACGTATAAATTAAAATTTCATGTTTATGAGTGGAATAGTTGACGTAATTAAACAGTTTTACTTGAAAAAAGAACTTGCGGAGTTCCACTTTACTTTTTTTTTTCGAGATATTTGTTTGGCTTTATCTTGAGCTGCTCTATAAACTATGTTGTGCTTAACTTGTTCGTTTATGCTTTTAATGACTTGTACCCGACTTTTGTAATACCAAAGGCCTTGGAAGGAAGCTATTCAATCGCATATAAATTCATTTACTTTATTTTAACTATTTTCTACAATCAGTTCATTAGGTATCGGGTGAATGTGCGACATGATGGGACGTCAACCTGTGAATTGTAGGCTGCGAAAATATGATGGCGTTATAGTGGATTAGCCAAATGAATTTTTTGGCTGGCAATTAGAAAAGACTTCATTATAGTATTTGATAAAAGATTTCCAACGCTTTGTCTTCATTTTAAAATTTTAGTCTTACACAAAAGTAATTGGCTATTGGTCAGTATATATGTAAAGATTTTCAAAGCCGCACAAATAATTTCTTAAACCAGTAGTTCACTCTCCGTTGCAGTTCAGATCATCAGCAGTGATTTATTCTGTTTTAGGAAGCGAAGAACCTCGGGGCTTCCACACTAGTTTATAAAAGTAGGACATTAATAATCTCCTTTAGGACCATTATACCTGACCCATTCATGTTCCGGAACCCTCGAAATTATTTTCTTTTTAACTATAGCTGGTTACGAGCTAAATGTAAACGAATAGAAGCTTTTAAAGTAGGAAGAGAGAGCTCTGAGCTGATCACATAGTAAAGGCAATCAGAGCAAATAACAAGAAAAGTTTCATGGAATGCTTAGTAAGTGGTACAGCAAGAAAGAGATTGAGGTATAAAACTGATAATGATACGGAAGATTTGCTCGATATTCGACTGAGGAAAAGGTAGATGTGAAAAAGTCTGCAAACAGATCAGAGTCTGCTATATTCTTTTCAAAAGATAAACAAAATGCGTGAGTAGATGTCTTACTTAGTAACTATATTTAGTATTGTTATAAAACAGTTTAGGATCGCGGAAAAACTCTAATTTACATCTAATTAAGCATCATTAAGTTAGAACGAGCAACTGCGTATAGAGCAAAGTCCGAAGAACGACACGATTTCTTATACTTCTTATAATATCTAGATTTCACATTCTTCAAGTTGGATAACTCACGAGAAAACCTGGGACGACTGTAAGACAACACCGGTGTCCTCAGTGAGACACAAATTTCAAAATGTGAATCGAGATTATTATAAAACAAAGAATTATCAAGAGGCGTGTCAGAACATTTTTATAAGGAGGACCAATCTGTTGAAAGAATGAGATTATTTAGATTGACAAAGTTCGTTTTACGAAAGTTGCAGGATTTGGGCACACGGCTGGCAACAGCAATCAGTGCACGAAACGGCAGATCAATATTTAATTTAAAAGTGGTATGAAAATTAACTTCTTTCAAGACAGAAATTCAATTCAATAAGATTATCATCTTCGTGGATTGACATGTTTTTTTCTGCTTAAATATTCATTTTCAGGTTAAAATCATTGCGATTGAATCTGCAATTTTTCTGAAAATACGGTGTTAACTTTATTAATTTCATAAATCCAATCCATCGATTTGAATTTGCGCTATTTCTGTTTAATTATACAAACGCAAAACCAAAGCATTGAACTTATTGTTTCTAAACAATAACGAAAACTACTTAGTTTTTGCTGTTCTCGTTAATATTTGTTCTTGCGTTTGTACTTCTTACCGTTTCAACTTGCTCTCGCGATCTCGCCCACACATTGTTGTTGCATGTGCATTGTTTGTGGCTCTCTCGCTCTTCTTTTCTTCGCGCTCTCATCGGTGTGCCGCGAATAAGTGATACGTGTAACTGTGTAGTTGTTGATTTCTCTTAGATATTTCCAATCTTTCTCTGCAGATTTGACCCAAGTGTCTATTTTGCTTTAAAACTGTGTCACTTTTTTCTTTGGCTCTTCTGAGAAATTTTTATATTTTTTGTCTACATTTATAGTTGCAATTAAATTTGTGTCTGTCTGCTCAATCAAAAAGTCTGCGTAATTTGTCCCAGCATCTCTTCATCATCTTCACCATAACTGGACACAAATCCTCCGCAGCTCATTTCGTTCACAACCCAAATCCCGATAACTCAGGACAATTAGCAAATGCCGTTATTGCCGATAGTCGTCCAGTTAGTAGAGGCACACTAACGGACTGTAAAGGCGACTCAATTGTGGCAACCGTCGTCTTCACAGTCAATCAGCGATTTGTTTTTCCGTGCATTGTCTATGTGATGATGTGCATATTGAAAGAACCGTTATTAAACGGGAATTCTTTTTAGGTTCTTTTGTGTGTACGAGCAGGTTTAAACTAATTTCGATTAGGCAGAACAGTTTTTGACATTTGTGGATTTATAGAAAAAACTATGGTTTTCACAGAAAAACAAAAAATTTATATACTATCTTTAAGTCAGAAGGAGACAAACGCTGCAATATCTAATCAAATATAGTCCAACGAATGTTTAGAAAGCTTTAGGCAAAATATATATAGAAACGGAAAACTTTGCGCGCCAGCCAGGAAGTGGACGACCAAGGATAACGTATGAGCGCGTAGGCAGGAATTAAGTCCTTTCGCTTCGCGATCGATTCAGAACAGCCCAAAGAATAGATAATGCAGAGCTACGACACGTTCAGTTTGAAGTTAAGCAGTGCTACTCTTAAATGCCATTGAAAACAAAATAGTTTTAGTGCCCGCCGTGTCGCGTGCCCCGTACGAAAAAAATTCATTTAACCAGGCTAAATTTGGTGCAAAGAGAAATCGAATTGGTCAATTGGGCTATTGTCATTATCTTTGTCTTATAAACGTAGTTAGTCCAAATTCGGAAGTCTTGGTATTTCGCAGATATACTTAGACAGGTTACTAAGTGTAAAGCACTCCCCGTATATTATGGTCTGGTGTGCAATTAAAAGTCGTGAGTTGGTAAAATTACATTGTTAGAAGGCATACAAAATGCTCAGCAGCTTAAGTAAATATTATAAATGAAGGCGTCCTACCAATAATTGAGGCTTTGACTGAGCACGAGGTAAAAGTCATATTTCAATAGCAAGATTCGTATGCATTGACATTGACTTTCCTTTTATAATAAACTAATTACGTTATTTAACTGCATCCTTTAGATAGATTAAGAAATATAACAATTTTGTGGGAATTGAGTTTATCATGGCCTGGAAATAGCCCATATCAACTCAATTGAAAATGTGTGGCGGATATTAGGCCAAAAATTCAAATACATTAGCCAAATAAGTTAGAACGAGCAACTGCGTATAGAGCAGAGCATCATTAAGTTAGAACGAGCAACTGCCTATAGAGCAAAGTCCGAAGAACGACACGATTTCTTATACTTCTTATAATATCTAGATTTCACATTCTTCAAGTTGGATAACTCACGAGAAAACTTGGGACGATTGTAAGACAACACCGAGAGTATTATAAAACAAAGAATTATCAAGAGGCGTGTCAGAACATCTTTATAAGGAGGTCCAATCTGTTGAAAGAATGTCGTAAAGCGACAAAACAAACTCCAGCAGACATTTTCGTAGGAACACCAGAATATAATATCCAAATCAACAAAATAAATCAAATACAAATTTGAATAAAAATCGACATAATTCTGATATAGATACCCTCTATAAACAAGTACCTTTAGTAAAATCTAAAACAACAAACCCTTTTAAAAAAACAGGAATCATAACTCAAATCGAGAAAAAAAATTTTGAAGACGAAATAGACGAAGAAAGTCACTCTCTCAAAATCCAAATTCATGAAGAAAAAGAAGGTTAATGAGAGCAAATACGATAACTAATTACAAGTTGACAGTAGAATACTACGTTAATCCATGTTAAAGAGTTTGAGAACCTAATACATATTCAATATTTAAAATACTAGACTAGGAACTTTTAACCCAAAGTTACTGTATATGTAGAAATGAAATATTATTAATTTCAAATACACGTACCTCGCGACATAATAAACGCCCCAATCTTTCAGATGCCAATCTTTGTACTACTTTCAGACCACAATAGCTACACTCATGATGAAAATAATAGATACATTCACTGAAGTTCGCTTTAGCTTATCACAACATTTTTTCTATTACCCTAAATACCAAAATTTAAATGCACGTTTCTTTATTGAACATTTATCTATAAAAATAACTTTATTTGAAAAAGAAAAATAAGGTGATTCAAAAGTTACAAATGAAAAACGAAATTACGACACTTTTTGCTTGCTGAAAATAATAGGTACACTTTAACTTTCTAAGTTGTATTTTAATTTTTTGATTTTAAATCCACTTCAAATCTAGTTTTGTTTTATTATTTGACTAATATCCAGTGTATCCACCTTTATTTTTAATAACTTTCTCCAATTGGTTGGGCATACGACTGATCAAAGCTTGGCAGGTGTCTATCGAAATGTTCTTCCAAGCCTCTTTGAAAATGTGGTTTGTACAATATGAAGGGATTTCTTCAATGTTTTTGCAATATCTCGCAAAGATTTGCCTCTGCTTCTAAGAATTTTAGCAAGTCTGCGTTCCTCGGTTAAGCAATGAATATTTCGACCCATCTACATGGGATATTTATAGTTTTTCACTGCATTTACCATCTTCATGAAGAGTACTTACTATTTTCCAAAAATAAAACCAATCTCGCATTTTTTAAAATTTTGTTCACTTAGAAGCTGTGGAGTGTACCTATTATTTTCAGCAAGCGGAAAATGACACGATTTCATTTTTCTTTTGTAACTTCTGAATCACATTATTTTTCTTTTTCAAATAAAGTTATTTTCATAAATAAATGTTCAATACAAAAACGTGCATTTAAATTTTAGTATTTAGGGTAATAGTTTTTCTGTTGTGATGAGCTAAAGTTGATGAAGTCGAATTTTAGGGTGTGTATCTATTATTTTCATCATGAGTGTATATCTTAACATACGATAAATGTTACATATTTTGAAAATGAATCTCTATAACGTACATACAAAAAAATTGAAAATAATAAATGTATCTTTGGAGTTTTAAATCAAACAGGGACCGAAAATAATTGTTATTTTAAAAATTTTCCTCAAAAAAATCACCAGTAAAATAATTTTTATCTAAAAGAATTACTTTTACCTGTTATTTTTGATTTTTAAAATAATTGTTAAAAATAACTTTTATTTTTGATTTTTATTTTTTTACTCATGGCATAAGTGTTATTCTTAATAAAAAAAATAAAAATCATTTTTAATTTTTATATTTCCCAAAAAAAAGAAAAAATCATTTTGTGATTTTTATTTTTTTTCCCAAAAATAAAAATCATTGTTGAGTCATTCTTGATTTTTATACTTTCACTCAAAAAATAAAACTCAAACCATAGAAACATGCTTAAACAACAACCCTGATTACTACTGAACAACAAATTTTACTACGGTACATGTGTAACGTCTGCTGTTTACTCTGGTCAGAGGCGCTTCCAAAGGTATGTCGATGTTTTTAATAAATACCCCTAGGAAAATGAGCATTAAATGCGTCTCTGTATACGCTAGACTAAAATTAACAGTTTAGCAAACATGTGGTCGATTGAGAAATTAATTACAATTGTGTTGAATTCGGTTGAAGTGACAAGCTAGACAGAAATTAAATTAATTAAATATGGGTCGAAAACGGGATATTGCGGCAAGAAATTATTTTAATTTTTCAAGTGACGGCAGTTCCTCGGAGTGCAAAATTTGCCAAAAAGAATTTCAGGGAAATTACCTCTCGAATTTAAAGCGGCATTTACTGACCGAACATAGAGAAATGTACGAAACAGAGAAGATGGAGCATGCAGCTGAAAAGAAAATGAAATTTTCCATCTCTGACTCAAGCCGAGGTAAAAAACGCTTGCGTCGATCTAGTTACTGTGGAAAGAATCCCATTTTCCTTCTTGGATTCCAAGCCTTTTAAAACATTAACCCAACAAATATTTGCTGGTCTTAATATGGCACCAATAACAGGCGAAAATATTATGGATCTTGTCAGTGACAAATATGACTACCTCAAAACAGATATTATGAAATTGATATCGGGAAAAATGATTTCATTGAAAATTGACGCTGCTACCAGGCAAAACCGCGGATTACTGGGAAAAAATGCACAATTTTACAGTGATTCAAAAATTTGCATTAAAACACTGGCAATTATTGAATTAACGAAAAGGCATACGGCAGTTAATTTGAGTATTGAAATTAAAAACAGCTCTACACTGTTACTTCAGACAATGGGCGAAATATGCTAAAAGCAGTGGCATTGTTAAATGAAGAATCCGAATCGGAAACTGAGGAAGATGAACTGGACGAAGAGGACAACGGATGTCAAAATATGTTCAGTAACATCGATCAGGTATGCCGCTCACAACCTGCAGTTGGCAGTTAATGATTTTTTAAAGCAAACTAATTGCAAAAAGACCATTGACAAGATTCGAAAATTGGCTAAACAACTTAGAGTATCAGGGTTCAGGGATGTAGATTTAAATAAATTTGAAACAAATCAAAAACACACAAATTCGGTAAATTTGACCACTTTATAAGCATTTGATAAAACAGGAGAATTTAATTGTTCCCGGACTAGATGTTCCAAATTCTGAAGCATTGTCTTTTCAAGAATGGAACGTTATTGAAATAATGGTGAAGACATTGAAGCCAGCTTTTATTGCGACCAAGAAATTGCAAGCAGAGCAATTATATCTTGCTGATTTTTGCAAATATTGGCTGGAACTAAAATTAAACATCAAGTCTCTTAAAAATTCCGAAAGCGTTGTATTGGCGGAATGTCTGGAAAAGCGAGAAAGTGCTTTGATGGACAACAAAATTATAATTTCAAGCATTTATTTAGATCCAAGGATCCGTAGAGTACTTCTTCAGAATACAATAAGGATAATGTATGCGCGGACACATTTGGAAAAACTTTATAATTAAATATTTGCTTTAACAAAGAAGGTACTATAAAACTATACTATTATATTGATGGACTGTTAACATGTGTATATATTTATTAAGGATGATGCCAAACAGTGCGACGAATTTCCATGTTCATCTAGTTCGCTTTTTTTTTGAGCAGTTTAAGCAGTCCGGTTGAGCCACAGAGCGAAAGTACTGGTTGCCTGCTTAATGAGTATTTAAAATCCTTCGCAGTTGATGATGAAAATTTAGAAAAAGTCGACATCCATGTGACAAAAGCGATGGCGGAAATCGATTCATATAATCCGAAACCGGCTGACTTAAATATGGACCTAATGAAGTACTGGGAGGAGAAAAAATATACATATCCGTATTTGTACCAATTGGCAATACAAGTTAGTGTGGAAAGGGCCTTTTCAGCTTTGAAACTAATTTTAACGGATTTGAGATCTAACTTGTCTGCGGATCCGATAAAAAAAACCCTCTTCGTCAAACTAAATAAATGATTAAATTATAAAGAATAATATCAATGAAATTCTTAGGATTGCTTATTTTCCCATATGTTGCATAGAAAAAACATCTGATAAAGACCAGAGTAAACAGCAGACGTTACACATGTACCGTAGTAAAAATTGTTGTTTAGTAGTAATCAGAGTTGTTATTTAAGCATGTTTCTATGGTTTGAGTTTTATTTTTTGAGTGAAAGTATAAAAATCAAGAATGACTCAACAATGATTTTTATTTTTGGAAAAAAAAATTAAAAATCACAAAATTTTTTTTCTTTTTTATGGGAAATTTAAAAATTAAAAGTGATTTTTATTTATTAAGAATAACACTTATGCCATGAGTAAAAAAAAAAAAAATTAAAATTAAAAGTTATTTTTAACAATTATTTTAAAAATCAAAAATAACAATTATTTTGGATTAAATGAATATTACTCATAATTTAATGATTACTATTGATTTTTTTTAATATAACTTATAACTGTTACGGACCCTGAAATCAAATAACAACATCTTGTAAATACACGAAAACATACAAAAGTTATTAAATAAACTACATTTAACCTAATGTTATTGAAACATAAAATCTTCCCAAAACAAAATGGTGTAAATACCTTAAAATAGAAGGTGAAAATATTATACAAATTTACGATTGTTCATTAGAAGTAGATGAAATTTCTATAGTCACCCCGTACAAAAACTTGCTTATGAATATTGCTGAAAAAAGAATTGTAAGTTAGTTCTCTAAGTTCCCTTGCTCTGTTCTTATCCTAAGCGTGAAACATTTAATAAAGACTCCGACTATTAAATATAAAATTATAAGTCTTTTATTTTATTTTATATGAAACGGTCGTAAAACACATAATTCTGAACAAACGTATATCTAGAGCTATATTAAAGATATTACATCTTATCGTATAGATATTTGTACTTAAACGCACAGTGCAACATGGTCTGTTAAGAGTGAGCGATCTATGTACCATGTGTTCGCTGTTGCTGCATGCAATGAGAATTTTTTGTAAATTGATGCCGATTTCGATTTTGACTTTATGAAATACATCTACTTTGTACAGGGTGTACTCAATGTCGGCAGGGACGACTTGCTTGCTTCATTACTTCTTGCAAAACTTGACCTGTGGTAAAATTATATCAAAACATGTTGCTTTATTTCACTGAACTTCTCTTGCAGTTCCACAACAAACCGATCCAATTACTCAACCATTGATCTACAAAGTTCTTCTGTCCATGGGCTTTCAAAGTACCAAAAAATTCACGCTGGCGGCGACACAAACAAATGAAAGGGCACCATGGGCGCGTGAGCTCCAAAGAACTTTGGGGTGTATATCGCTTATTAAAGAACAAAGAATTAAGATGCAACGCCAGGCATTGTGAAATAGTTCTCATATACCTGAGAATTGGACAGTAGAATATCCAGTTTGTGTGATAATTCGTTTCTAATATTTTCTGTTATATCTATCAGCTGCTGTTTTTCTATTCATAGGAAAGAAGCCTAAGAAGGACTCACATACTTCTACAACTTTTCCTTCAATATGGACATACCTTATGATTTTGTTCATCTGGTGGACATGACATTTGTCTGGGATGCTATCGAATAACATGCCGTTTTTTTACGTCAGCAATAATGTTTTCTAGAACGTTGTGACTTAAGATGTTTATAAAGTCGTTCTGAATTCCTTTTGATAAATAAAATGGAAGCCCTTCAGGTCCACCTTAAACAGTATATTCATAAAACAAGATCATAACGAGACTTTAGCTTAACTAGCTCCAAAAAGTCTTTCCAAGTCAAAAAAATCATAAAATCATGTAGATGTCGTGCTCCGATTTGTTCCCTTAGTTAAGATTCTCAATTTTTTTTTTTAGCCAGGCAGAAATGTTCCATCCTTGTTTTGGAATGGTGCCTTACCGATCTGTGTTATTTCCAGTCAATATTCTCTGGAATGGGCAAAGAAGACAGTTCTTATGTCGCCACCAAATTCGGATTTCTCTATCTTTTCCTTTTTCTGTTTCTGTCTCATCTATAATTAAGAAATTCATTTATAAGTAAATTTATTTAATTTATGAAATTTAAATAGTTAACGTCGTTGTGTATATCAACATACTGTTTCAATTAAATTAATCTAACACTAATTATCAAATTTTTTGAAATTAATGATCGAAATAGGCACATTTGTATGCTCTGTATATGCTGTATTTATGTATGAAGTTTTTTTTTTCAAGGTATAAAACTTTAAGTTGGCATTACTTTTCAAGATGGCGACCGATTTAACAGCTGTCAAGTGATTCATTCTCAGTTTGGTTTGGCAATTCATCACGAGGAAACTCGCGCCTGAACAACGGTTGCAAAATAATGGTTCTGTGCGGAATACGTATCACGTACATAGTACGTCCATTTTATTTGCTTAGTGAAAAACGCACTTGGAGTGAAGCTTATCCTCAAGTGTATGTCGAACATCCGTTACATCCAGAAAAACTGACTGGTTGGTGCGGTTTATGTGCTTGTGGAATTATTGGTCCAAAAGATGTGGTTCCAACAAGATTTGGATTGATTTATTGAAAGACACGTTTGGTGACCGCCTAATTTCACATTTTGGACCTGTGAATTGGCTTCCACGATTTTCTGATTTAAAACCGCTAGACTGTTTTTTGTGCGGCTATGTGAAGTCATTGATCTATGCGGATAAGCCACAAACGGTTAACCATTTTTTTCATTGAAGTTTTCATTGAGTAATTTTTTACAACTATCGACGTAGATTATCCCAAGAAGAATGTGTCAATGAATTTAGTTAGTTCATTGTATTCCGAGAAAGCACCATCAAAAACGACAGTGAAGGTCGTCGAAAATCGATCGGTGGTGAGATCTATCAATAGCCATATCCAACAAAAGTTGTAGGAGCACGAAGCACTTCGAAGCAAATTGTCGCCTGTTTCTTCGGGAGAATGGTTCAAGTTGCCACTGTTCCATCAGAGCTACGTTGGACTGTCAATTTTGAGTGTTACACGGCCATTTGTTTGGCGGAGGCCTTGGGAGAAATTCGCAACACCAATTGCCGACCACGTGAATTTTAAACCAGTTAAAACTTTGAATTGATGAATCATCCGCCCTACTTCTTTTTATTCGCTCACATAACAAAAAACTACGTGGTCCACGATTTACGAACCCCGAAGAAGCAGTTAAAGAGTTCAAAAACCATGATTTTGAGGAGTTTCAAGAGGGCTTGAAAAACTGCTATGACTAATGGTTCGAAAACATGCAAAAGTGGATTGATCTTTAGGAAGAATATTTGGAAGAGCAACAAAGCCAAGCCGTTTTCAATTAAAAAATTTTTGTTTTTTTTGTAGGTATTTTCAAAATATAAATAGCGGCTCTCGTATTATTAACTTCTAAAAGTTCAGCATATACAGTGCCGCTCAACTGAATAGGTTTGAAAATTATTTCTTCTATTTTTTCTTCTCTGTTTGTTCCTATGCCATTTTTTTTCATCTTTCTTTTTTGTATAGACCCTTTATTTGTTTACTAATAATATGACAAAAAAATATTTATAAAAATTATTTTTGGCTCATCTGATTAGGTTTGACAACTTCGACTTCACTTTTTGATTGACTGCGTGATTGAAAACAGATAATTTCTTTGGTTTTTAAATTTAGAGTAATTGCCACCATTTTTTTTTAATATGAGTCGGGGAAAATCTTTTACCGATTTTGGAAAAGGTCAAATTAAAGGCTATATTGAATCTGGCCTAAAACATAATGAAAAAGCAAAGAAGATTGGTCGAAGTCAAAACGTTGTATGCTATTTTTTTCGTAATGAGGCAGATTACGGCAAAAAAATGAAAGGAGGAAAAAATATGCTACAACGGTGTCAGGGAGGCAACGAATCCTTCGAACTGCTTCGAATTCCCACCTCTCTGCCAGTAAAATCAGTGATAAATGAGGTGTAAATGCTTGTTTGCCAACGTTAAAAATAGTTATTCGGAGTGCTAAATACTTAAAGAGATTAAAAATAAAAAAAACCTCATCTCAATGATACATGGAAGAAAGCACGACTTCGATTTGCGCGGGATCATATGACGTAGAACAAGGAGTGGAAGGCTGTGGTCTTCTCTGACGAAAAAAGTGCAATCTCGACGGACCGGATGTCTCCAACTACTATTTTCATGATATTCGAAAAGACGAATACTTTTTGAGTCGTCATCACTCCTGCGCAGGAGGCGTAATGGTTTGGGGAGCCAAATCTTTTTATGTAACTTGCGAGCTGCAGTTTGTTTCCTTAAAGATGAACGCAAATGTCTACAAGATTGTGCTCCAAAAGGCTTTTCCCCAGTTTTCCGAAGTTTTTGGACATATTTCATGGACTTTCCAACAAGACAACGCCCCCATCCATTTATCCCGGGTTAAAAAACAGTGGATTAAGGACCAGAATGTCAACTTGCTCGACTGGCCGCCGTACTCCCCAGACATAAATATTATCGAGAACATTTGGGGACTTTTGTCCAGAAGAGTGTATGAAGGGGGAAGACAATTTCAAGACTCGGCGACCTTGGTTAAAGCGATTAAAAAAGTCTGGTCAATTTCACTGAGTGAAAATGAAAAATATAACGATTCCTTATCAACTCGAATTTTTTAAATAATTAAGAATATGGGTGGTCATACCAAATACTAAATAATGCAGAAATAGTTTTTTTTTTTTTTTTTTTTTTTGGGTATTTATTTACAATCTGTCCACAGGGGACAATAAGTAAATTGGGTAATTAATATTACATGACGTGAAGTGAAACGTAACATGAGGGCAAAGTTGCCACATACATAACAAAGATTTATATTTGGATTAAAAAATCAGTTGGCGTCAGCCCTAAAAGGTAGGTCCAGGGGATGGGATCTATTCAGTCTTCTGGTAAATGTGCTGTTGTCAAGCAGGTTGATGGCCAGTTGATTTGGGTGATTCTCCAGCCTGAGGCAGTATCGGGTACCATAATTTTTAATTTCCATTTTGATGGAAGGCACGTCAAGGTCTCTGTGGAGGACTGAGTTTCGTACGTAGAAGGGCGCACCAGTAACCCTTCTGAGCAGTTTGCTCTGAAAGCGCTGGAGGATGTTGGTATTGGTGTCAGCCGCTGTGCCCCATAGTTGGATGCCGTACGTCCAGACGGGTTTGATTATTGTCTTGTATAAGAGGACCTTGTTCCTCTTGCTGAGCTCGGACCGGGGGCCTAGAAGCCAGTACATTTTAGCCAGCTTAATAGAGAGCTTTGCTCTTTTGGCCTTGAGATGGGACTTCCAGTTAAGGCGCCTGTCTAGAGTGAGTCCCAGGTACTTGATGTTGTTGGAGCTTGGAATTGGCGTGCCATTAAGCCTGACAGGGGGGCAGTTGAGCCTGCGAGTGGCGAAGGTCATGTGCTGGGACTTTTCTGGGTTGATGTTTATATTCCATCTGTCAAGCCAGGGCACAAGTAGGTCCAGCTGGTCCTGTATTATTTGTGATGCCAGTATTGGGTGGGATCGGAGGCAACGAATGCCGTGTCATCCGCATATGACGGTACCGGGAGCTGGTTATGTTGTAACACCGGCAGGTCCGCGGTGTACAGCGTATATAAAATAGGGCCCAGTACGCTGCCCTGTGGGACGCCTGCCCTGACCCGCTCTAAGGACGAGTTGACGCCTTCGTACCTGACATAGAAGGATCTATCTGTGAGGTATGATTTGAGGACCATGTAGATTGGGGCTGGAAGTAAGAGTTTGATTTTGTGGAGAAGTCCGTCATGCCACACCCTGTCGAACGCCTGTCTGACGTCCAGGACTACCGCGGAGGAATAGCTCCTGTCTTCGAATGAGCTGAGGATCTTCTGGACGATTCTGTGGCACTGTTCTGGAGTTCCGTGGTGTTGACGAAAGCCGAACTGGTGGTCTGGGATAATCTTGCCTTCGTCCAATATCGGCAACACTCTGGCCAGAAGTATTCTTTCAAATACTTTGGAGAGTATTGCCAGTAAGCTTATTGGACGATGGGAAGCGAGCTAATTTTCCGGTTTCCCAGGCTTTGGAATCATTATTATCTCTGCGCACTTCCATTGGGAGGGGAAGTGGCAGAGATCAAAGATACCATTGAAGATTGTGATAATGAACTGGATCACTTTCGGCGGCAGAAATTTGATGGTAATAGCATCGATCCGATCATATGCCGGGCTTTTGGTGGGTTTTAGCCGACTGATCTCCATTTTGACCTTTTCTGGTGTGACTTTGGCAAGGGGAAGATCCATTTGGAATGGAGAAGCCAGGAACTTCTTTGTTGCTTCAACCTCATCAGCGCTGCAGGTATCGAATGGAGTGAAGGTGTTTGCGAGATGTGCCGCGAACTCTTCCGCCGTCTCCTCGCTGGTTCTACACCACAAACCGGATGATGTCCGGATGGGGACTTTCCTGGTGGTTGGCCGTTTTAGATATTTCGTTGCATTCCAAAGGTTGTGGTCCTCCTTGTTGGGCTCCAGGTTCCGCAAGAATTCAGCGGTGCATTCATTACGATGTGTAAAATACAGTGCCTTAAGTTCCTTGGTGGCCCGATTGAAGGCCCTCTTATCGAGCGGGTTACGACTCAGCTGCCAGACTCTCCTCAGACGCCGTTTTTCTCTGAGTGCATTGCTGATGTTTTCCGACCATATGAATTTATCCCTCCGACTAGGTGGATGACTACTCCTAGCTGAAGGTGTGCAGGCAGTAGCGACTTCACAGATGTTGCGGGTGAGCTTCTCCACAGCTTCGTCAATCTCCGCTCCGCTGTTGAGGCAGACGTTTTCATCAGTGATCTCGTCAAGCATTGTTTTAAAGGAGTCAATGTTGGAGTTTTTCCTGAGCAGTCTGGTGGTGCGGGAGATTGATTCCACTGGGATGTCAAGCCAGATCTTGACAGCGCTGTGATCTGAAAACAGGTCATGGTCCGGGGTAGCGTATACTGAGTTGGCATTAATCCCTCTGGTAATTGCAATGTCAAGGACGTCAGGAATCTTGCGAGGATCATGCAGAAATAGTGTCTTTTATTATTTAAGTTACCAAATGCCATAAAATATTACTGCGAATCATTTTTTTCTAAAGTTTTGGTAGTCAAACCTATTCAGCCAAAAATAATGTACATCTTTTGCTATGTTTTCGAAAATATAATAAAAAAAATATAAAAACCAAACCAAAAGAAAAAATACTTTTGTATTTTATAAATATTTGATTGTTTTACTTAACAAAATTTGTTTGGTTTAAATCCGGGTGCTCGTTATGAAGATATTACGTTCGAAGTCTAAAAAAGAAGTCAAACCTATTCAGTTGAGCGGCACTGTATATGTGAGCTTCGTTTTTTTTTTAAATTTAGAAAATGACTTTCATTTCTTTTAATTGATAAAATCATGACTTTTCCTGTCGTCTTGTCAAGTTTAGTCGGTCTACTGACATGAAAGCAAGTACCGTGAAACTATTATGAGACGCGTACGCCGATCAGATTTCAGTGTGACAGCGTGCGTCGACAGTGATGCCCATTATAGAAATTAAATGATGTTTACACCTAATTTTAAAAATATTGTTTATATTGTGCTCGGGGTTGAAGTTCGTCAACTACTTTTATCTTGGTTCTTAAATAATTCGAATGTATAATTAATTCTGAATAAAGTATAAAATTAATAAACAAATTTACATTATTTTTAGGATTACCCATTGAACGCGGATGCAGCTGTTTTCATGATTCTCATAGAAATTTTTAGTAAATTACATGCTGTTTCCAGTATGACGCCAAAGTACCGTTTGGCGTTCTTACTATCTGATTCAGGATTGCTACTTAACTTCCAAGGTGCAAAAAAATGGCTAGAAATTGAGGATAATTCGGCTCTTCAGGTAACCAACAACCAATTCAAAAGTTTACCTTACTTTATTTTTTAATATGTAAAATATGTAAAAACTCTATAAAAAAAAAAAATATCGTATTTTTTATATACTTTAAGTAAAAAATGTTTCATTCAAATATATGTATATATCGAGATGGGGAGTTTTTCGATAGTAGCAACCAAAGTATTTTATGTTATCATCTTATTCTTTTATAATTGTTTTCACAACTTATTCCGCGGAAGTCAGTAAGTCGCAGCTGATCTTTTCTCTAACGTGTCGTTTTTCAAAGTGGTGTTTTGGTCTCCTATTTTGACAACTACCGAGGGCGCCATACTATGCCGAGGCAACCCATTGGCTCTCGAATTTGGTTCCTAGCAAGTTTCTTGTACGTCTCTGTAATGATCTGTTGACATTCATTCTAGAATTAAAAATTATGTATTACCCCCTTTATCCAGCTTTCAAACCATCACCAAATAATAATAGCGTTGGAGCAGCAGCAGTATTGGTGAGGTCCTCTCTTCGACATTTTTCACAAAGAGTTGTTGAGACACGTAGCATACAAATGGCATCGGTTAAAGTTGCCACAGTACTTAGAGAAGTAGAGTTTAGCGTCATTTACTGTCCGCCCAAAATCACGATCGAGGAAAGACACTTCATCAATGCACTCCGCGCTTGTGGCCAAACGTATTTGGTTGGTGGTGACTGGAATGTCCGGCACTGGTTCTGGGTAGATTCTTATAACTTGCCTAGGGGGGCGCGAACTAGCTGAAGCCATTTCTGCAACTGACACTACATGCTCTAATTTTAGTTCAATGCAAAGTGCGCTAATATTTGGGTGCTTTTTATTTGTTTACTGCGAATTCGGATTATTATACTCTGTACCCATAGGGTTAAAGGGTATATTAAAGTCACTAAAATGTATGTAACAGGCAGAAAGAAAATATTTCGACCCTACAAAGTATATACACTGCGCGTCATAAGGTTAGCGCCCCCCCTTTTTCACATATGTTTTGTCTAATTTCTATTTTTCCATTGCACTTAAGTTCGTAAATTTTTTTTTTGTTTTTGTAATATTCATTTGTGATCTCTTCCACAAAAAAATAAAGGTCGTTCGAAGAACCGTTATATTTTTTTCGAATTTTGTTTTCTTTTTGACAAAAAAGCTTGCACTTATTTTGCGTCATCAGATTAGCGCCCCCAAATGCAATTTTAGTTATCTCGCTTAATTTGCCATCAACGATCACCAAATTTTTTGTGCATCATTAGTAGTAAATATTCTTGACTTTACTGTTTAAAATGGGACAAAAATAGATTTCATCTTTGGAAGAAAAATCGAAGATTGAAGCATTCTCCGAATTGGGTCCATCTCTGCATGAAATAGCTCAAAAAACGGGTAAACACAGAAAAAAGTATCCAATTTTATTCGGAACAAAGAAAAATATAGAAATAATGATAAAGAGAGCGACATTTTAATTTTTAATTTTGAAGGTCTTGATGACTTTAATTATTATTTTCAAGATCTCCGTAAAAAGGAGCATCATTTGGACCGCCTTCACAGCCGGGTTGGAGGTCTGATGTTGTGGGGAGCCTTCCCTTACCATAGTACCTGCGAATTGTAATTCTCAACATCGCCCATGAATGCTGAATGCTACAAAGACGTTTTAAAAACTGCATTTCCCCAACTCGAAGATGCATTTATGAATCTGAAGTGGTATTATCAACACGATAATGCCCCAATACATACCGCCAGGTCCGTCAAATCGTGGATGCAGAGCCAAAATGTCGAGGTCCTTGAATGGCCCATGGGGGCCATGGGGCGGGAATAGACCCGCCGGATCTAAATATCATCGAGAATGTTTGAGGATGGTTAGTCAGAAAAGTGTACGAATCCGGAAAACAATATACTTCAAAATTGGAGTTAATTGAAGGCATCAAACGAGTTTGGTTCACAATTTCATTAAATTATATTGTCAATTTATACGACTCCATTCCTAATCAAATTCTCGAAGTTATTAGTAACAAAGGCGGTACCACGCCTTACTAAGTAGTTTTAAAATATCTAAAATCTAAATATAAGCCACAAAAAGTTTCATTGTTTAAGAAAAAATGAATCAAATTAAATTTATTGCTGAGGGCGCTATCCTGATGACCAAATTTTCATAACGTTGTTTTTATACCTTTTCTAAAAAAAATTATTGACATTTTATCTTAACAGATACAACAAACAATTTAATCTTATTTTATCAATAATTTTTGAAAGTTTATTGCATAAAAATTGTAAGACTGTCATTTAATTGGTTCAGAAAATAATCAACTTAAACGAAGAATGCAAAGGGGGCGCTAACCTGATGACGCGTAGTGTATATTTATCAATAGCGAAGTCGATTGAGACATGCCCGTCCGGCCGTCCGTATACTGAGATCTCAGAGACTATAAAAGCTAGAGCTACCAAATTTAGTGTCAACATCCGTCTAGTGTATAGACAGGTCAAGTTTGTTTTAAATTTTTGCCACGCCCTCTTCCGCCCCCGCAATGTCGAAAAAACTACAATTAGAGCTATAATAAAGAGATCGCATTCTTATTTGACATGTATATTAATATAGACAAAATGCACCAGCTGAATCGAAAACCGAAATCGGACAATAATTATCAGAGATGTACGTATTTCCGTTTTGTACTGAAACGCCCAGTACAACATGGGCTGTTAAGAGTGAGCGAGATAGCATGTGTTCTCTGTTGCTGCATGTTAAGAGAATTTTGTTTTAAATTGATTTTGATCGTTTTTGATTTTACTAAGTACTTCTACTTGGTACAGGGTATACTCAATGTCGGCAGGGACGACTTGCTTGCTTTATTTAAAATTAACAATGCAAAATTAAATGAAAAATAAAACCTAAATGTAATACTATGTAGATATACGCCTTTATATTTTGAAGTCAAAGTTTAATGGCCATAGTTTATACTGTATCAACGTTAAGTCAATCTTGTCAATCATTGAAATATATCAATAAACACAAAGAAAAGGAGAATGAATTAATTAATCAGACTTACTCGTACGACACCTACTTCTAAGGGTCTTAAAAAGATACCATATAAACAATTCTATTTATTTTTTTAAATTTAAAAGATTTTTTTAAGTTAAGCACTTCTTGTAGCTCCTTTAATGACTGACAGAATTTTTAACGTTTATTATATTGATTAGAGGCTTTTATTAGAATTGTATATCTCTCAACAACTGCTTTTATGCAATAATTATCAAATAAATTTTTTTGTTTTGTTTTTTCCAGAATGTTGAATATGTGCTGTGTTTGGATACGATTATTGAAAGCCTGTCGTACACCGAAAAAAATATGCTATATATGCATGTTTCTAAACCTCCCAAAGAAAAATCATCGACAAGTAACTTCTTTAAACTTTTAAAAATTTCCGCAGATCACTATGGCAGGAATTTAACAGTAGAAGGTGTACATAAGAAAATTAATTTGGCTGAATCCAAACTTGCCTGGGAGCACGAGCGTTTTAGCATGAAACGTTATCCTTCTTTTACACTGTCAGCGGTGAAAGCACCTAAAAGTCCAATCCGAAGTACAATATTTAGGGACGATAAATCGCGCATATTACCTGAAATACTGGCAACGTCAAAAATAATTGCAGAAGCCTTGGCAAGTTATATGTATAAGATGGACGAGCTAGCAAACATTTTCACAGGCTATTTAGTGAGTTTGATTTCTAACTTATTTATTTGCGTTTGCTAATTAAATATTTTCAGGCTATAAACGAACATAATGTTTTGTCTTATCTTGAAGTTAAATCAATATTGGATAATAACGACATCAAAAACGCTTTTGAAAAGTATCTACAAAATGTAAAAGTTGTATATGATAAGGCTGACGTCCGTGAGCCTGATTTTATGTTTTATTATGGAAATGATGTGAAAATGAGCGTGTATCGCGTTAAACCAGCTGTCTTCGACCTTTTTCTTACAATTGTCATCGGCATATATTTATCATTAGTATATTTGGCAATACAATATTTTCCTCGATTTTACACAGAACTTTCAAAGCTTACTAAACAAACAAATCCTTTGGGCCACGTTAATGGAAATTTCTCTGAACGGCATAAGACAAAAGTTAACCAATAAAAAAAGTATAAAAAGTGCGTAAAATGGGGTCCAACGAAACTGTAAACAGATTTAAACATCTATAAGTATTGTTAATAAATTAGATTGGCACTTTGGCTCATACCAAAACAAGATTTATTTTTTTCCAAAAGCATATATGTGTTCCTTATTAACCGCCATAGGGCGTCCTCTTTTTGACCATCAGATTTTACAATAATTTCCATCATACAGTTTTTCACAAGTGTTCAATTACGCCAGCATCAACTATTTTGTGACAAAGGCGAAAGTCTGTTTGTACAGAGACACATAATCAAGTATGGGGGAAGTTACTCAAAGTACGTGACGATTCATGACCTAAGTTATGGATACGAATATGAATAGCGATTGAAAAGCTTGTCACGTAACTAGTATTATTAACTTTCAGAAGAAAAGCATGCACGAATTTTTTAAATTGCTTGATTAGGGAATGACTAGGAAAATAGCATAAATCAGATATTAACAGTTTAACAATAAGTGTTCAAACCTAAAACGATTACCAGCAGGGCTTTGAGGAGGGTAAGTTTCCCCTATCTGAGAACTGGCAAAACTCTATCTTGGTAAGTTGATTTTTCCTCTCCGGGACTTTTATACAAAACCGAGAATAAGAGAGCCCTAGTTGGATTTCGTACTTAATTCTATTTTATACGTGGTCCCCAAAACGTGTCTGATTAGGTTTCCTTAATAATAAATAGTGCAATCAGCCCAATAAAGTTAACGTTTATTATTTCCACATTCCGCAGCCAGAAGCTGATTGGATTGGCAACTGCCAACCACTGCACTATGGTCCAGAATTCAAATTTTTTGGCATAAAGTCGATTTTTCGATGTTAATGTATCGTTGTTTTTTTAATTTGAACTTAAAATAAATTCATCATACATTATTTAAATTGCAATAAAAAGTTTTCAAAGCACCACCAAAGCATTCTGAGAACTTTTAGAAGTCAGCTAACGATCAGCTGACTTCTGAATAAAAATTGGCGCCGAAATATGTTGTGCCACACGCGTCAAATTGGTCCAGAGAATTAAACTAATCTTCGAGGCATGCATTTTTTAATGTATATTGTTATTTTATGTGTAGTTCTAGTTATTTAGTGTTGTGTTATGTCCAATTTATGTGTATTTTTTTTAGAAAATTAACATGCATGCATTCTCCGTGTTTCGTGGAATGCAACTAATAAGCTGTTCCATGCTGAAAGCAACTTTATGGTCCAGTTTGTACTTGTGAGTGTTGTCTTTAGAGACAAACCAAACACTCATCCCCGTTCGTCCCCCTTCTTGCACATATATAGGAACGTTCGAGTTTAGTCGCAGCGGACTTATTGATATATGGCGCAGCAACAACCGAAAAATTCAATATGTATCGGATAGGATATAAATACACCAAAATTAATAAAAACACTTTGGAATCCAAGATAAAGAAGGATAAGCCAAAAAAATCACTTATTTTAATAGTTACATTCATAAATATCTTCCAAAATGTAACTCTATGCTTGAACGCTTCATGTCTAAGCATACTGTATGGTTGGTGTCTAAAATATCACTAACTATCGATGAAACCTGTAAGATGTCACAGCAAAATGGACTTCCAACGTTATCTTATACGAATGCAGGTACAAGATTGCAAAGGAAATTTTTATCTGAGCTTGCAAATGAAAATAATTGAAAATCTCGCAAGTAACATTACGTATGCGCTATGTGGGCTAGTATGGGAGGACAAGTGGGCTCGGTCAAATCATTCCAATTTTTTTCTTTCTTTATTATGTACCCTAACATGATTATTTGTGCAAAGTATTAACTCTGTAACTGCATTTCTTCGATTTATGCCAAAAAATTTGAATTCTGGACCATAGTGCACTGGTCCATTCCATTTATTTATTAACTCATATACATCCTTAGTAATCTACATAGCAGCAATACAAAGTTTCCAGTCTATTTGTATGGTCGTTCCATTGAATGCATTCATCCATTTATCCTGATTATTTGATTCATTCTTCGATCATTTATTTCGCTCTAATCCAAGTTCTCAGCATTTTGAACTTTAAAAAATTGTGTGAGTTAATCCAAGTTGTCAGCATTTTAAACTTTAAAAAAACTTCGAGTCGGATGCACGTTCTGTGTTTGTGCTTTCTAAATAAACTGCGTTGCTAGCATCGTTAGAAAAGTCACTTAAAAAATATAAGGCTGATGAACAGTTACATACCGAGTTACAATTGGAAGTCAGATTGGATTCGTTGGTATACCGGTAGGAAGTGAAGCTCCCAACGATTAAGCTTCTAACTATTAGTGGATTGGGTGCGTTCACCACTGCGGCAAGATAACTGACCTTCAAGCTTCATTTATGTAAAGGATTCATTATCAGAGGAAGCAGCTATATTAAGCACCTAACCTTGGTGAAGTCAAATTACCAAGTGGCATGGGGAATGCTCATAAATTTCTAAGGCAATAAACGAGTATTGTTTTTACACTATATGAATAGATGTATTTGAACAGGTTTGTATGTAAATGTATTATACTTGGGTAAAAGCAGCTCATTGAGGTAAACCGGCTCACTCGGTCTTTTTCCGCAGTGAGCCAACTCACTCATATGGCTCACTTGCTGATAGCTCATGAGCCGATCGTGATCTCAACCAAATTAACATTTAGCCTGATGCGTTTCCATGTCCTCAAAATGATTCTAAATTTCGCTGTGCTTTTTAACTAACGACATTGATGTTAAACGAAAACACGATTCGCGCCAAAAAAGTGAACGTTCACTTTGCGAACGCCAATTGAAACGAACACAAAATGAGCCAAAAGAGCGAGTGATCAAAACTAAGCTAGTGAGCCAAAATAAACCATATTGAAGGAACCAAGTTCAGTTCAGTGGGCCATTCATTTTAACTCACTCACACAGGAGCTACCCAAGTACCCTACGGTAACTTGAGCCGGATACGGCACTAACAAGCGCTTAAATTTTGGTTAAACGTGTAATGATTGGAAAAGAGAGCACGGTAAAAGTCCTCGCACTTCCGAATTTTTGCGAAGCAATTGTTGCTGGCTTGGTAACATTTCAGAGTAGTTAAAAATAATCTGGAAATACAACCCGAATGATTTCCGTCTTTCTCTACAATACCTTCATGGCTGAAACTTGAAGAAAAAGCAAAACATTTAATTTTGAATTTTCGGTTTGATAACATAAACCATTTTTCATTTTGGATGAGTTGAAATGGTGGTAAAAGCACTGTAAAACATTACAAAAAAAAACGTATTTGTTCAAAATGTAATATAAATTTATATTACACAGCCAAGAAAAACTGTTTCCTTCACAATAAAAAATCAAACTCAACAATATAGTTCTAAAATTCACGTAACGACCCAATAGTGCCTTGAGGTACTTATTCACCTTTTGTCATTTCACAGGTAAACGAGTGCTTCAATCACTTTCATTAATGGATTCATTTATTCAAAAATTTAATTGGTAAGCAAAGTAATAGAAAAAAATTATATATCATTTATGCATTCATTTATTAAAAAAAAATATATATGAGCCTTCAATATTCTGCGACTACATCGCAAATTTATTACAGTGCATGATTTCGAATACGAATACGTGAACAATTTTAAGAATGTCTCAGTAAAAAAAAACAGAAGAACACCCGATTTTGGGTACGACAACAGTTTTGTGGGTGTGAATGTACAATTAAAAAATGCCCGACTGGGTTCAAAAGAAGAACTGTTTAGGTCTATTAAGTGCATTAGTCAAGAAAGGACAATCACAAAAAAAAAAAACAAAACATAGATGAGCATTTCAGAAACATATAGGTCTCCTTAAAGCAGACAGCTTTTCAATATACAGCTGAAATCGAAAACTGGCGAAAGCAACTCGAAGCTTCCTGTATTGATCGTGGTATATATAAATAATGATAATACTGAAGAATTCGCAACAAAAGAGTCGTTGGAGGCAATCATAAAACAATGCCAAAATGAGAGTTGTTTAAGATTAAACACTGCATTTGTAGACATAAAAATATTTTAAAAACATATACAAAAAAATTTCTGAACTAAGTAAGAGATAAAAGTACAGCGCACAAAAATAATAAAGTATTGTTTGAATATATTGTAGCTCACATGCTGTGAGTATATTTTTATCAGTCGATGCATTAGCTAAGCATCTAACGGCCAACGCAGGCTTTGATTTAAATAGATTTAACCCCAAGCTATCAGTACGGTGCATGTATGCTGATAGAACTAGACATAAAATCCCACCACCAAATATGTGCCCCATAGACTTTAAGACTTCCTCCAACCAAATATTATTTAAATAAAATCAGTTCACATTTTGAATTCAACAAATGAAGATCGGGTTTTAATTTTCCCTCTCCCCGGAATCCCTATTCATTTTTGGTCCTTCGAGAAAAAAGAAACTCTGTTGTTTTCCCCCACCAGTGGTAAGAAACGGAGTATAATATAAATTTTAAAACAAAAAAAAAAAGTGCGTCCGAAGTTAAAAGGCAGTTTGCTGTGGAGCAATTGCAGAACGATCGGGACGAATTTGTGAAAGTGTGGCGTGTTTGAAGCTGATATCGAACTGAAAAAAAAACGGTTAAAACTCGCGACGGATATAAAAAATTGTTTCAGTGGCTACAAAAATTTAAAGTATCGAAGCAAAAAGAAGAGACTATAATAGTCAAAGAACAGTTCCAGTGACAGTTCCAGTGACAGTTCCAGTGAATGTTGCAGTGAATGTTGCAGTGAAAGTTCCAGTGAAGTTAAAGTAAGCTCAGTGGTAGAAGAAGAACTACCAACAAGACGAGTGGGACGTGAAAAGTCAATACAGCCGACCAACAAACATCGGCAAAACAACACCAAGAAGGAGGGACGAAGCCATCAGCAGCAGCAGCAACAGATAAGATAATATTGTTTATTTTTACGTTTTTTTGTAATATTATTATTATTTTTATTATTATAATTTTAATTATTTTTAATATTTGAAAAAAGAAACAGTCCAAGTTGATGGATAGATTGAGGGTTTTAGAGACGCTAGACGCTAGTGGGATAACTAGCGAAGTATTGAAAGAGTTAGATGGAATAGAAAGTCAGTGGGTAGGGAATCATAATTTGTTGCTTAAAATTGGAGTAATCGATCATGATTACTTTAATAATAATAAGCGGGTGGAGGATGCCCTAGCCATTATCTCGAAATTAAAAAGTAGAGCCGTTGAAATAGCCAAGGCAGGCACTAGCAAGTCAACTGTCGTTGAAGTAGACATTAGACCGGGAACTAGTAAAGCAGCCATTGCCAAAGTGGATTCGGACACGATAGGTAGGAGTTTCGAGAAGGAGTTTGAGGAAAGAGTTCACCAACTTCGGGAATATCTGGAGAAGGTGAATGGAGACATAGGGGAGAGGAAGATAGAAATTTTTAAGATACATAGAAATAAAATTAATTTTTTGTGGCAAAGGGTACAAAATAAGGTAGAGGAACTGTACCAGAAGTTTGCATCGAATAAGGAATTTGAAGATGCTCCACAGGAGCTAGAGTTTGATATACAGAATACTCTAGAGGCGTTAGAGGAAGGTATTAATAAACCGGTAGGAGTTGAAGTCGAGAATGTTGGCCTTAGAGAGGAACTGCCGGTGTTACCGAAAATTCAGGTACCCACGTTTTTCGGAGAACCGAAAGAGTGGGATATATTTGCGGAGCTATTTTTAGAATTAATCGATCGAAGAGAAGATTTAAGTAATGCTCTGAAGTTTAATTATTTAAAATCCGCGTTACGGGGAGAAGCGAGAAGCATGATAGCTCATTTCTTGTCGGGCTCGGCCGATAATTATAATGCTGCTTGGGATTTGCTAACCAAGCGGTATGAAAATCATCGTAGTATATTTTCCGAGCAATTAAATCGGATAGTTGAATTACCGGTAATCAACATCGAATCCGCAAAACATATTAAGGGAGTGATTGACACGGTAAATGAGTCAATACACTTGATTAAAATGAAATCTAATTTGTCCGATGAAGTTGACGTGATATTCGCGCAACTTATACTTAGGAAATTGGATAGAGAGGCTCTTCAGCTCTATGAGAGCCAAGTAAAAAAGACAAAGCAGATACAATTGCTATCTGATGTCTTGGAATATTTGGAGCAAAGATATTGTTCTCTAAGTTCCATTAAAAAAGACGGAAGAAAACCGGTGCAAAAAATGGCAAACACGGCGTTTAGAGAAAGCTGTCCGATTTGCAAAGTCGCCGGGCATAGCACATTTCAGTGCTATAAATTCAAAGGCTTGACACCAATAGAAAGGGTCGAAATAGCCAAAAAAGTGCAATTATGCAATTATTCAAGCAATAAAAGATGCACCAATGAAGTTGTTTGTTCATTGCGCAATAGAGGGCACCATACTTTACTCCATTTTAGTGGAAAAAGGGAGAAAGTGAATACATGTGTGACAGCACAGCCTGCACTGTTGGCCACCGCCCTAATAAAAGTAAAGGCAGTAAATGGAGGGTATGAGACCCTAAGAGCCTCGATTGATAGTGGGTCACAATGCACTATCGTGTCTGAGGAAGCAGCTCAGATTTTAAAGTTGCCAAAAATAAAGGCACATACGGAGGTTAGCGGATTTTCGTCAACCAAGACAAGTACATCAAAGTACAAAATTAAGTTGGCAATCAAGATGCGTGAGCCGTGGAAAGAACTTCTAAAGGTTGAGGCAATTGTGTTGCCAAGATTAATGAAGGCTCTCCCACTAAAGACAGCAAACGTTGATATGTCAAAATGGCAATCGTATGTGTTAGCTGATCCCAATTTCAATATGCCAGGTCTAGTAGATATGATAATGGGGGTAGATGTGTATACCCGTATTGTAAAAAGTGGGGTTGCAAGGATTGACGGTTTGTTAGGCTTGAATACACAGTTTGGATGGATTGTATCAGGAACGACAAAGTCAAAAGTAAACAATTCCATTATCGCGACAACGATCTGTGAAATAAAAAAAGGTAAAATAGAAACAGATAACAATGTTGAATTTACCCCCCCGGCAGGACCTCGCTTCGGAGGTGTTTCTTTAGCTAGGAACGAATCTATGAAATGCCACCTGAAGAGATTTAGAGTCAATAACAAAAATTTATCATGTAAAAATTGTCATCCTGTAAGTTGGTCTTTTCGAAAAATTGAAGAAGTAAGACAAAGCTACAGGAAGGGTCGATTACGAGACCAATTAGTAAGATTTGTCCGATTCTTGGTGCAAACAAAGCGAAGAGGAAGAAACGCGTTCGCGAAAAACAAGAGGTTGCATATTGCCAGGAATACCAAAATTAGTAATGTTAATGGTTTTGGCCATGCTAATGCTGCTTTGCCAAGTGTCAAATGGAGCTGTGGTGGAGAAAAATAAGCCAAGAAGTAACCATAAAAAAGATGAATACAACAGCCGCATTATATTTAGATCCAATGGTTGAGGTAGAAATAGTGTCTTCCTCATGGGATCATATTGTATATTATGATATGACGGCGTATTTTGAAATGCTTAATAAGGGTGACAAGTTAATAGTTAAAATGAGGGAGATATGTAAAAATTTGTACAGTTTTGAAGACCAGTGCAATCTAGTAGTAGACAGTACTGATAAACAGATAAGAGAAATTGAGGGTAAGAACAAACTATTAACAGCAAAAGGGATTTTTGTTGACAGGAAACTAATAATTAACGTAAAAATTCCCTTATTTGATAGGCATCCATCTCTTCTATATAGAATAATCCCAGTGCCAGTTAGGATTAGTAATGATCAGATGATAATGGTACAGGTAAATAGCGAGTATTTAGTCTATAATTTTGAAATAGACTCCTATCATCTTATGACCGAATCCACTTTAAATAAATGTCAGACGTGGCAAACTAATAAAAGAGTGTGTGAAGGAAGTTGGCCTTGGAGTAGTGCCAATGACAACGCATGTGAAATCACACCATTTAAACAAAATGTGAAATCTAACTGTGTCTATAAAACGATAGTTCACTTAAGATCCTATTGGATCGAGCTAGAGAGCAGAAGTAGCTGGCTATTTAAAGTTTCACCCTATTCAAAGGTTAGAGTGCAATGTGGTAGCGTACAACAGGAAGTAATAGGTATTCCAGAGCAAGGCATTTTTAGCATCAGGTCAGATTGCACTGCTAGAACAGAAGACAAAATATTAGTCGCTCATCACAGCATCGAGTCAGAGTCTTATCAAGCAATCGCAACATCTCATATGGGGGATATTAGCGAGGTTCCGAAGATAATCTGGGATCCAGTAGGAAATAATTTGTTAAACCACACAGCAGAACTTGAAAGGTTGAAAATTGAATTAAAATCTTTAAAAGAACATCACATTGAATTCTTAGGATTAAATTTCCATCACGTAACTGGTCATGCTTCTTTTATAATAGCAATCGTATTAGTTATAATAGTAATAATATAT
The DNA here is from genome assembly GCA_037075365.1 of Drosophila emarginata. Taxonomy (NCBI): domain Eukaryota; kingdom Metazoa; phylum Arthropoda; class Insecta; order Diptera; family Drosophilidae; genus Drosophila; species Drosophila emarginata. Next base: position 720,268 of record JBAMCD010000303.1, read on the forward strand.
GTTATAAGAAAAATAAATGTAACCAGAAGACTACAAACTATAACCTTTGCTGGCCCTTTGCAGAATGTTTAAGATTAAACACTGTATTTGTAGACATAAAAATATTTTAAAAACATATACATAAATTTTCTGAACTAAGTACGTGATAAAAGTACAGCGCACAAAAATAATAAAGTATTGTTTGAATATATTGTAGCTCACATGCTGTGAGTATATTTTTATCAGTCGATGCATTAGCTAAGCATCTAACGGCCAACGCAGGCTTTGATTTAAATAGATTTAACCCCAAGCTATCAGTACGGTGCATGTATGCTGATAGAACTAGACATAAAATCCCACCACCAAATATGTGCCCCATAGACTTTAAGACTTCCTCCAACCAAATATTATTTAAATAAAATCAGTTCACATTTTGAATTCAACAAATGAAGATCGGGTTTTAATTTTCCCTCTCCCCGGAATCCCTATTCATTTTTGGTCCTTCGAGAAAAAAGAAACTCTGTTGTTTTCCCCCACCAGTGGTAAGAAACGGAGTATAATATAAATTTTAAAACAAAAAAAAAAGTGCGTCCGAAGTTAAAAGGCAGTTTGCTGTGGAGCAATTGCAGAACGATCGGGACGAATTTGTGAAAGTGTGGCGTGTTTGAAGCTGATATCGAACTGAAAAAAAAAACGGTTAAAACTCGCGACGGATATAAAAAATTGTTTCAGTGGCTACAAAAATTTAAAGTATCGAAGCAAAAAGAAGAGACTATAATAGTCAAAGAACAGTTCCAGTGACAGTTCCAGTGACAGTTCCAGTGAATGTTGCAGTGAAAGTTCCAGTGAAGTTAAAGTAAGCTCAGTAGTAGAAGAAGAACTACCAACAAGACGAGTGGGACGTGAAAAGTCAATACAGCCGACCAACAAACATCGGCAAAACAACACCAAGAAGGAGGGACGAAGCCATCAGCAGCAGCAGCAACAGATAAGATAATATTGTTTATTTTTACGTTTTTTTGTAATATTATTATTATTTTTATTATTATAATTTTAATTCTTTTTAATATTTGAAAAAAGAAACAGTCCAAGTTGATGGATAGATTGAGGGTTTTAGAGACGCTAGACGCTAGTGGGATAACTAGCGAAGTATTGAAAGAGTTAGATGGAATAGAAAGTCAGTGGGTAGGGAATCATAATTTGTTGCTTAAAATTGGAGTAATCGATCATGATTACTTTAATAATAATAAGCGGGTGGAGGATGCCCTAGCCATTATCTCGAAATTAAAAAGTAGAGCCGTTGAAATAGCCAAGGCAGGCACCAGCAAGTCAACTGTCGTTGAAGTAGACATTAGACCGGGAACTAGTAAAGCAGCCATTGCCAAAGTGGATTCGGACACGATAGGTAGGAGTTTCGAGAAGGAGTTTGAGGAAAGAGTTCACCAACTTCGGGAATATCTGGAGAAGGTGAATGGAGACATAGGGGAGAGGAAGATAGAAATTTTTAAGATACATAGAAATAAAATTAATTTTTTGTGGCAAAGGGTACAAAATAAGGTAGAGGAACTGTACCAGAAGTTTGCATCGAATAAGGAATTTGAAGATGTTCCACAGGAGCTAGAGTTTGATATACAGAATACTCTAGAGGCGTTAGAGGAAGGTATTAATAAACCGGTAGGAGTTGAAGTCGAGAATGTTGGCCTTAGAGAGGAACTGCCGGTGTTACCGAAAATTCAGGTACCCACGTTTTTCGGAGAACCGAAAGAGTGGGATATATTTGCGGAGCTATTTTTAGAATTAATCGATCGAAGAGAAGATTTAAGTAATGCTCTGAAGTTTAATTATTTAAAATCCGCGTTACGGGGAGAAGCGAGAAGCATGATAGCTCATTTCTTGTCGGGCTCGGCCGATAATTATAATGCTGCTTGGGATTTGCTAACCAAGCGGTATGAAAATCATCGTAGTATATTTTCCGAGCAATTAAATCGGATAGTTGAATTACCGGTAATCAACATCGAATCCGCAAAACATATTAAGGGAGTGATTGACACGGTAAATGAGTCAATACACTTGATTAAAATGAAATCTAATTTGTCCGATGAAGTTGACGTGATATTCGCGCAACTTATACTTAGGAAATTGGATAGAGAGGCTCTTCAGCTCTATGAGAGCCAAGTAAAAAAGACAAAGCAGATACAATTGCTATCTGATGTCTTGGAATATTTGGAGCAAAGATATTGTTCTCTAAGTTCCATTAAAAAAGACGGAAGAAAACCGGTGCAAAAAATGGCAAACACGGCGTTTAGAGAAAGCTGTCCGATTTGCAAAGTCGCCGGGCATAGCACATTTCAGTGCTATAAATTCAAAGGCTTGACACCAATAGAAAGGGTCGAAATAGCCAAAAAAGTGCAATTATGCAATTATTCAAGCAATAAAAGATGCACCAATGAAGTTGTTTGTTCATTGCGCAATAGAGGGCACCATACTTTACTCCATTTTAGTGGAAAAAGGGAGAAAGTGAATACATGTGTGACAGCACAGCCTGCACTGTTGGCCACCGCCCTAATAAAAGTAAAGGCAGTAAATGGAGGGTATGAGACCCTAAGAGCCTCGATTGATAGTGGGTCACAATGCACTATCGTGTCTGAGGAAGCAGCTCAGATTTTAAAGTTGCCAAAAATAAAGGCACATACGGAGGTTAGCGGAGTTTCGTCAACCAAGACAAGTACATCAAAGTACAAAATTAAGTTGGCAATCAAGATGCGTGAGCCGTGGAAAGAACTTCTAAAGGTTGAGGCAATTGTGTTGCCAAGATTAATGAAGGCTCTCCCACTAAAGACAGCAAACGTTGATATGTCAAAATGGCAATCGTATGTGTTAGCTGATCCCAATTTCAATATGCCAGGTCTAGTAGATATGATAATGGGGGTAGATGTGTATACCCGTATTGTAAAAAGTGGGGTTGCAAGGATTGACGGTTTGTTAGGCTTGAATACACAGTTTGGATGGATTGTATCAGGAACGACAAAGTCAAAAGTAAGCAATTCCATTATCGCGACAACGATCTGTGAAATAAAAAAAGGTAAAATAGAAACAGATAACAATGTTGAATTTACCCCCCCGGCAGGACCTCGCTTCGGAGGTGTTTCTTTAGCTAGGAACGAATCTATGAAATGCCACCTGAAGAGATTTAGAGTCAATAACAAAAATTTATCATGTAAAAATTGTCATCCTGTAAGTTGGTCTTTTCGAAAAATTGAAGAAGTAAGACAAAGCTACAGGAAGGGTCGATTACAAGACCAATTAGTAAGATTTGTCCGATTCTTGGTGCAAACAAAGCGAAGAGGAAGAAACGCGTTCGCGAAAAACAAGAGGTTGTATATTGCCAGGAATACCAAAATTAGTAATGTTAATGGTTTTGGCCATGCTAATGCTGCTTTGCCAAGTGTCAAATGGAGCTGTGGTGGAGAAAAATAAGCCAAGAAGTAACCATAAAAAAGATGAATACAACAGCCGCATTATATTTAGATCCAATGGTTGAGGTAGAAATAGTGTCTTCCTCATGGGATCATATTGTATATTATGATATGACGGCGTATTTTGAAATGCTTAATAAGGGTGACAAGTTAATAGTTAAAATGAGGGAGATATGTAAAAATTTGTACAGTTTTGAAGACCAGTGCAATCTAGTAGTAGACAGTACTGATAAACAGATAAGAGAAATTGAGGGTAAGAACAAACTATTAACAGCAAAAGGGATTTTTGTTGACAGGAAACTAATAATTAACGTAAAAATTCCCTTATTTGATAGGCATCCATCTCTTCTATATAGAATAATCCCAGTGCCAGTTAGGATTAGTAATGATCAGATGATAATGGTACAGGTAAATAGCGAGTATTTAGTCTATAATTTTGAAATAGACTCCTATCATCTTATGACCGAATCCACTTTAAATAAATGTCAGACGTGGCAAACTAATAAAAGAGTGTGTGAAGGAAGTTGGCCTTGGAGTAGTGCCAATGACAACGCATGTGAAATCACACCATTTAAACAAAATGTGAAATCTAACTGTGTCTATAAAACGATAGTTCACTTAAGATCCTATTGGATCGAGCTAGAGAGCAGAAGTAGCTGGCTATTTAAAGTTTCACCCTATTCAAAGGTTAGAGTGCAATGTGGTAGCGTACAACAGGAAGTAATAGGTATTCCAGAGCAAGGCATTTTTAGCATCAGGTCAGATTGCACTGCTAGAACAGAAGACAAAATATTAGTCGCTCATCACAGCATCGAGTCAGAGTCTTATCAAGCAATCGCAACATCTCATATAGGGGATATTAGCGAGGTTCCGAAGATAATCTGGGATCCAGTAGGAAATAATTTGTTAAACCACACAGCAGAACTTGAAAGGTTGAAAATTGAATTAAAATCTTTAAAAGAACATCACATTGAATTCTTAGGATTAAATTTCCATCACGTAACTGGTCATGCTTCTTTTATAATAGCAATCGTATTAGTTATAATAGTAATAATATATGTTATAAGAAAAATAAATGTAACCAGAAGACTACAAACTATAACCTTTGCTGGCCCTTTGCAGAATGTTTAAGATTAAACACTGTATTTGTAGACATAAAAATATTTTAAAAACATATACATAAATTTTCTGAACTAAGTACGAGATAAAAGTACAGCGCACAAAAATAATAAAGTATTGTTTGAATTTATAGTAGCTCACATGCTGTGAGTATATTTTTATCAGTCGATGCATTAGCTAAGCATCTAACGGCCAACGCAGGCTTTGATTTAAATAGATTTAACCCCAAGCTATCAGTACGGTGCATGTATGCTGATAGAACTAGACATAAAATCCCACAACCAAATATGTGCCCCATAGACTTTAAGACTTCCTCCAACCAAATATTATTTAAATAAAATCAGTTCACATTTTGAATTCAACAAATGAAGATCGGGTTTTAATTTTTCCTCTCCCCGGAATCCCTATTCAGAGTATTAGTACAATATTGAAAGCTGGAAACTTCAGAAACTTCAATGAACTTCACCAAAATGACTGGGAGTCGTAGTACTATATTGTGCCAGCAAGGAAGAAACCACAACGTTCATGTACCCCAGAGTAACTCGGGAAAAACCCACATTTTTCATAGATACAGATGCAAATATTTCACTCTTTATTCTCTGGACCTTGACGCGTACTATGCAGAGTACATTCAAGTGCGACACCAGGACAATACCTGTTACGCGCGAACTCTAGCAGACAGCAAGCAAAAACGAAGTCGCGTGGACAACGGACGGCAATAAAAACAATACTTGAAGTTAACACTAACTAATTAAAACTAACTACGTGCTAGTTAGCTAAGAATAAAAGCTTTGAACATAGGAATAGACGACTCTAATCCGATTACGGGATAAATGCGATTGTTATCGGAACAATGAACTCGGAAAGGTTCATGGAAAGTGTAGTGCAACGTGTTAAAGCTAAATGGACATAATTACCAAGTACCAAGCATTACTCTACGGTTAAGTAACGAAGGAAGATGGATTAGAAGAAGTCTACTAGAATACGACGGCAAGTTGACTTTGCAATTCCAGTTAAAACCACGAAGATCAAAAATTGTTTTTGAACGGACTTAATACTAATTTGGTGTCATTAATATTGAGGTGACCAAACACACCAGAATAGGACGGACCATTTAAACGTTCAAGTGGAGTATTATTAAGGTAATAAATTACTAGTTGAAAGGAAGATCTATAAAACGACTTGACATTACACTTTGAAATATTGAGGTTTAATAAGTTAATTTCACACCAAGTGTGGATGTTATTAAGGTCGGCTTGAAGCAGACGCGGGGAACCTGAATCTTTGAAACTAAGAAAAGTTTAACATCGTCCGAGTACATAAGCACACGAGAGTGAATTATGACTGAAGGAAGGTCATTAATAATAAGGGTAAAAAACAATGGTCCAAGATGGCTACCCTGTGGCACCCCGGGGTCACTTTGATGGTCTTAGACACTGATGATTTAAATAGAACCTTTTGTATATGGTCACTCAAATATTGCAGAATCCAGCCAAGCAGAAGACGTGGAAGGCCAATTTCGGTCAGCTCGTAAAACAGTAGTGTATGATTAACAGAATCAACTGAAGTCGGTGTAAATGACATCGGTTTTATCGCTCGATAAAGAAGTAAACTCTAAAAGGTTAGTGGTAGTATATCTGCGTTTCATGAACCCATGTTGGGTAGATAAACGTACAGAACTACAGAAATGTTGCAATTGAGATTATAATTTTCTCAAAGGCCTTCGGTATAGCAGACAATTTGGAAAATTTAATCGTGGAACTACGGAAAGAGAAAAATCCGACAATATCCGACTAGAGGGTCAATTCTCAAAACAGTGCAGTCGGAAGAATCTAACATAAATATAAGAGCTAGTAATTTTCCACTTATATAATGCATAGGATCAACTTGGGTTCACGATAACTCAAGAAGATCATCAATAAAGCTGTGTAAGAAGGAGGGCAACAGCAAGGAAGCCTCAACTGATGGAAACCATGAAATGTCGCGACAATTAAATTCCCCAAGAACGATTAGTAAGTCTGAATCGAGAAGATGGCAGGTATTTTCAGATTTTGGTGGAATGTACGAGCGAGTTACAAAGGCCGAATACGATTTTATAGAAATTTTAACACAAATTCAAACAAGAGTTGCTGTATAGTGAACTAATTTAGAGGGAAGGGCTGAGTTGACAGCAATTAAAACACTGCCTCCGTTTCTGAATGTTCGATCGTATCTATAGGTAGAAAATGTTGTGGGAAAAACGGATGCTTCGGATATGTCTGGCTTTAGCCAAGTTTCAGTAAAAGCAAAAATATGAAAATCAAAGGATAGACTATGTTCATAGAGTTTAGAGAGTTAGATTATATAAGCAGAGCTGCGGGCGGATCAGAGGAGAAATTTCGAGGAATGGGGATTCGTTTAATAATTTATAACTATTAAATTAAGTTTCCAGAGTTGAAACTCTTCCCGGAGCTTTAGAAAACCAGCCGACAAAGTTCTAAATCCTTCCCTAGTTTGCCGCACGAATAGACGAATATCCATTTCCACGTCCCGGCACGCTTCACAACTCCATTTCAGGCTCCTCCCATTTCCATCCTATTCTTGACTCTAGTCGTATAAACAGCACACTTAACGTGCATAACGTTGTCATACAGACTCTGTACCCATAGGGTTAAAGGGTATATTAAAGTCACTAAAATGTATGTAACAGGCAGAAGGAAAATATTCCGACCCTACAAAGTATATATATTTATCAATAGCGAAGTCGATTGAGACATGTCCGTCCGGGCGTCCGTATGAACACTGAGATCTCAGAGACTATAAAAGCTAGAGCTACCAAATTTAGTGTCAACATCCGTCTAGTGTATAGACAGGTCAAGTTTGTTTTAAATTTTTGCCACGCCCTCTTCCGCCCCCGCAATGTGGAAAAAACTATAACTAGAGCTATAATAAAGAGATCGCATTCTTGTTTGACATGCATATTAATATAGGCAAAATGCACCAGCTGAATCGAAAACCGAAATCGGACAATAATTATCAGAGATGTGCGTATTTCCGTTTTGTACTGAAACACCCAGTACAACATGGGCTATAAAGAGTGAGCGAGATAGCATGCGTTCTCTGTTGCTGCATGTTAAGAGAATTTTGTTTTAAATTGATTTTGATCGTTGTCGGCAGGGACGACTTGCTTGCTTCATTTTTTTTTAAATATATATACTGACAACAACCTATCAACGAGGCAAATACAAAAAAAAAATTGAAAACAATCAGACTCTTGTCAGTTATTTTTTAAAAAATCCATCAAATTATGGAAATAATATGCGTAATCCAACCAGAAACTCACTATCGCCTTGTGGAGAGACGAATCATCCGAGAAGCGTCCAACTCGATGTGCTCTGCAAGTCAAATCCGACTAAAACTGGGTGTGACCGCCAGTATATCGACGGTACTACGAGTGATACGGAAATCAGTTAATCTAAAAAGATTAAAAATAAACAAAAAACCGACCAAACTCGGTCTCTTTTTGCAAGGCAACAGGGCTGGAACAGGGAGTGGCTTCAAATTGTTTTTTCGGATGAAATACGTTTCTATTTGGATGGACCAGACGGATGCAATTATTATTTTCATGATATTCGAAAAGAAGAACACTATTTGACCTGTCAACATTGCCGTGAGGAAGGTAAAATGGTGGGCCATCTCCGACTATTGTTTCATCTCAAATTTGTTTCGTCCAGAATGAATGCATATTTCCTATACTTTTCCAATATTTTTGGACCTTTGATTTGGACATTTCAACATGACAATGCTTCGATTCACAACGCACGAGCTGTAAAAAGCTGCATAAAGAAACAAAATGTGGACCTGATGGAGTGCCCACCTTATTCTCCGGACCTCAATATTATAGAAAACGTGTGGGGATGGCTTTCGCGCAAAGTTTATGAATCTGGCCATAAAGACCCTTTACGATTGAATTCCAGATCGAATCTATGAGGTTATTGTCAAAAAAGGGTGCTAAACTCATTATTAATTAAGCTGATAATATTAAGCACCATTGTTTAAGCAAAAGTCTTTCAAATATTTTGTCATTATTATTTGTTTTAAGTTATTACATTGACCGATGAAAAATGTAATTTTCTTGAGGTTATGTACAAAAAAAAATTATTGAAAAATAACCATGACGCTTACGAGATTTTCTTTTCTTTTGATTAATTTATAATTCCTTTTTTTTGTAAGTTTTTCATTCAAAAACTTCAATTAATTGTCGCAAAAAGAAGTGAGTCTATTTGGTTGATCGGCAGTGTGTATTCTACAAAATTTTCATTTGGTACAATCAAAGTTACCAATATCAAGTGATGGTATATTAGGCATTGATTGCAACCCCTCCAAAGATTGGTTTATGATTAGACCAAATAATTTAAAATTCCCAATTTATGTACCAATAACATACAATGTTGGTAATACTTTGATATTCCTACCAGCAAGATCCCAAGTTATTCGTCAAGTCCAGCTTATGTCGGATGAAGATAGCGTATTGATCGCAAATCAGAAAATTCTACCTGGTGTTTTATTGCAAACACAATCGCAACATCAAAGAATACATTCGTCCGTTTACTGAATACAACTAATAATGGCTAGATATTAAATATAAATAATTTAAAATCTGAACCGCTTTCAAACAACGATATAGTTCCAACTGCTAGCAATTCATTTAACGGAAGTTAAAGAATGGTAAGCAAATTTGCGCATTCGCGTAAACGAAGAAAAATGCAATCATATTTCGTTCACTTTAAACAGACGAACTTGCCAAACAGTGACGCTGAACAAAGTGTCAGTGACTCAGTGTGTCGACGATGTCCGAGAAAAAGCATCTCAAATTTAAACTAAATGCATGATCTCCGCAATGTCTGAAATATAAAGTTCTCCTCTATGGCGCTGTACTGTGTAAGAGCAATATTGAAACCATTTAAAGCGCCCAGTCTAAAATTCTCAGAACTATCAGAGGAGTACCTGTTTGACGGTAAAGATTGGTGATTTTGCGATACCTTTTGCACCGGCGTCTGGCAATTCGTTTTTAATGAAATCTTTGTGGTGGTCATTTTATGAGACCATCCCGTGAACCGTATGCCCGTTGATAGACTTTCGGTGATTTCCATTGATGAGGATAATTACCATTGCTAAATAAGCAATTGTTAATTTCTAAAAGTCTTGATGGAAGATACTTAGCATTGGGTATGATATACGGTAGTGCCCTGGAGTTTTCCCCTTAGCTGGTTGCAACGCTTTTTCAAGTTCCAGTTCAGTAAAGTTTATATCGTTTTGCTTAGCTGATATTGCGATTTTGTTGTTTTTATTAACTAAAATTCTAAGTTCATCGTTCACCCTCAGGGATATAATTAAGTGTATAAAATTGTTTCAGTGTTTCCTCTTATTCAGCGAAGTTTAGCTTTTCGTTTTTATTCAAATTAAATTAATTCAATTAACAATACTTCACAAATTAAGTTCATATTACAAGATTCAATAGTTCTGCCACACAATAGAAATTGTGAATAATCAGAAAAAAATCAGAAAATTATTATTATTATTATTAAACTAAGGAACTCGCCTGTTTTTAATACATTTTGTGACAAATTTTTTATGGAATACAACTTTCAATGGATATTAAATTTTGATTGATATTATTTATATGCAAAACAGTTGAAAATCATTAGTCTTCATAATTTATTAATAATTTATTTCAATGGATATTTTGATATTGTTTAAATAACGTATTCAAATAGATGTTGTTCACGCCAAAAAGGGTGTTAATATTAAGGTAGTTAATATTATAATATCGCCGAACGGACACACTCCGCCAATGATTGGCAACTACAAGTAAAACTCCATCTTAGTTAACTTGGAATTTGGCTATCCGCGTTATACAAGCGAAACCGAGAATCCTCTTGGGCCCTATTATAGATAATACGGTTAATTACAATTATCGCCCACAATCGCCATTAAAAACATGTATGACCTGATTTAGCTTAGAATAAACCCCAGCTAAATAGTCAAGCGTTTCAATTGTATGAAAATCCTCCGAGCTTTCCAAGAAATGGAATGGCAACTGCCCCGAAGATACCTTCATCTTACTACATTCAGATGTTAAAAGATTTGTAAAAAAAATTAGCTCTTCAGATTTGACACTTACAGTACCAACGTCATGGTACTTATCTAAAAATAACAAACATAATTTTTTTCCATTAAAATGAAAAATACAGCGGTAAATACCGGATCACATTTTTATACAAAGAAATCGTACCATTTTCTGCCCTATTAGACGTAAAGGGACTTACATCTAAGCTTTTTTATTTTTAAAAGGATAACGAATCAGCAACAGATCATTAATCCTTTGGCTTATGCTTATATTTCTTTAAATTATTTATAAAGGCTTACAAATATTAATTTTAGTGGACAATTGAAATAGATTGCTTTTTCTTACTTCTACAGAACATTATCTTATTATGAGCTAGAAGTAGAGCGACGTTGCAGGATGGACAATGTGAACGCCTCTGCGAATATCTCTATTGTATTGCTCCTGGCAGGGCGAGCATCTGATATCCTCCTCTTTAGCCATTTTATCCAGTCCAATTTTATCCAATGGGATAGAAAAGTATTGAAATTCGATGAGCGCCGAAGTCGTCAATCCTAATTATCAATCTCTTTAACAAGCGATTTAAGATCCTCCAGAGTCCCTCCAATTATCTGTCTACCTTACTTGTAAATTAAATGTTTAGAATGTTTTTGCCGTTGTTTTTTATCAACCACATATTAAGTGCCTTTTAACGAATCTTTTGCTTTCATGTTTCAATTTCTAAATTGTCCGCTATTCCTAAAGCTTTTGAAAATTTAATTGCTTCTCAACTGCAACATCGGTCTATAATTTCGCTATCACAGCTTAGACTTTTGAAAAGTAGATCTACAGCCACTAACCACTAAATTTACATCTTCTTAAGTTGAATAATATTCTCAAGCCCTTTAGTTTCCTGGATTTGGGAGTATCTGGCAAGCAGGACACCTAAAGTTCTTTTTAAGTCTTTATATTCTAAGTCCAAAAATATATGTTCAGTGGTAATCTTATCTGGGACCATAGCTTTTTACATTTTTTTTAGCGATCTTCCATCTGTTAAGCTTTGTCTTACTTACAAAGACCGGTTACAATCTGATAGAAACTTCTATCCTTCCACATTTAGCGCCTAACTGGGTATAGTTATCTTTTTCTTGTCTGTTCTGTGCGTCATTCGGCTTGTGCCTCTCGTTCGGTTAGGCGGTAGGTTGTGGGCACTTATTGCGCCCGTTGGAATTCCCACAGAACCACAGTGAACCTAATTTGAAAGAAAATGTCAAAGAAAATTCAATTTCGGCGTTAGCCGAATCTTTTTCTAAATATGTAGCACCCAACAACTTTTATGTGACGTAAATACTATTTTGAGATTTTGTTACAAGTTATTATGGATAGGTATCTAAAACAAGATGTCAAATTTTTGGCCAGGGCTTCGGAGTAACAATGGACGCTGATAGATTTCAGATTTATAAATCAAAAACGGTGAACTCGTTTAGTGTTATCAATTATGAAGATGATATAAAATCGAGTAACGAGCTAGGGGATTCTGATAAGACAGCCTTGATAAATATTTTAGAATGTTACTCTGACTGGTTTATAGAAGAAATACCGAAGAATAGAGTTACCACAGGGGAGTTGGAAATCAAACTAATAGTCCAACAAAAGATAGTACAACGGCTGCCTTATACTCGTAGGCTTAGCGAGAAAGAGAAAGATAAAGTACGGTAGGATTGTCCCTTATCTCAGATCAAATCGCCAGGCTTCATTGAGCTAAATATTTTTTGTGTATAGAGATGGCCAGTAGTTTCTACCAAATTCAAGTACATGAGGATTTAATCGAGCGATCCACTTTTGTAACTTCGGAAAGGCAGTACGAGTTTTTGACCATGCCGTTTGGTTTGAAAAACGCATCATCTGTGTTTCATCGAGCGATGATAAAAGCATTGGAAGCTTTAGTCTACACTTTAGCAATCGTATATATTGATGATGTTCTGATCACAGCCGAAAACAGGGAAGATGCGCTTCTTCGATTGCAGACAGTGTTTGAAACTCTTAGTAAGGCCGGGTGTTCATTTAATGTCTCAAAATGTTCTTTTCTTAAAACCAAAATAGAGTATCTCGGATATGAAATAGTCAATGGAGAAATCAGAAATAATTCGCGAAAGATTCAAGCATTTTCTGGATTACCACCTTCACAAAATGTATCTCAGTCAAGAAAGGTTTGGCCTCTTATTTTCGACAGTTACTTACAAATTTTCACAGATGCTAAAACCTTTGTATTAAAGAAAAACAAAGATTTTGTTTGGATAGCAGAGCATGAGCAAATACAATTTAAAATAATAACTGTTTTGATACAGGCGCCAGTTTCAGTTTCCAGTGCCTTTTATATCTCGGGATTTGGCAACCCTAGTGTTAGAATCTAGCCACTGACAGCTATATCGTGAACACTTTCGTGCGATTATTTTTTACAATATTCGATGTGTGCATGGATAAACTTAATTCAATTTTTTGCGCATTCAATCGTGGTCGTAGTTCACTCCAAGACGAATTTCGTGAAGGTCGTCCGAAATCATCTGTTGTTCCGAAAACCATTGATGCTGTGCGCGAATCGATATTGCAAGATCGTCATTTGACTGTGTGATTTAATATCGCATAAACATTTGACTGTCAAAAAAAGTCGAAGGAAATGCTTAAAAAACACGATGGCGGTGCTTCGAATCACGTCTTTGACATCGTGACAGATGATGAATCATGGATTTATACGTATGATCCCGAAAGTAAACTGCATTTGACCAACAAAAGATGTTCGCGCACGAAGTACTTCCAAGCAAACGTCGCAACCGTACCACTAGAACAACGCAGAACAGTCAAGTGGTACACAACCATTTGCTTGCCAGTTGTCTTCCAAGAAATCAGGAAAGCCAACCGCCGAAGACGGATCACTCTTTACCAGGACAATACGAGCTCTCACACATCGGCTCACACAACTGCGTTTTTGAAGTCCCAAAACATCGATTATCCGCCGTATAGTCCTGACTTGACACCGAATGACAAAAATTGAAATTTGTTTTTCTCCTCTAACCCCGAAATATAAAAGGCACCAATCGTATTCAATCCACATAGACGCTAGTTCTATCGGCTATGGTTATAGTGCATAAAATTGACAGCAAACCTCAAGTGTTACAGTAAATGCACGTCTCTCGCCATTTTATTCATATGAACTAGAGACTTCAGCAGAAGTAAATGGCATTAAAAATTTCCATCATTTTTTGCAGGGACGAGTTGCAGAGCTAGTCGTACAAAACTAGATCTAATCCCAAGAGTGGTGAATATGGGAAGCGGAATTGAAGGCCATCTGCTTGAGGTGATGAGGACCATAATATCAGATTGTTGGATTGCTGAGCAGTGTGCGTCAAAGCGTAAGTTGCCGATCCCAGACTCAGGCTAGGCCAATTGCTATAAATATATGGGGTAACCGATCCGAATGATTCGCAAATTTCTTTCGGAAATAATACTCCGCTGTATACCCACTGAAATGGGCGAGACATCGGTCGTACCTTCTATGTTTTGGGTATATGCCCTTGTCTGTGGATCGACAAAATTTCTTGAGTTTTTTACGCTTGATGCACAAACCTCTCGCACTTAGGCAATTGTACGCCTTCAATCAATCCGATATTATGATCAAATTGGGCTTAATACATTTTTATTCTACTTCAAGCGACTGCGCTTCGTCCCCCACCCTATCCCACCAAACAACCAAAGACTCTCGATAGCTCAACTGCGTTTACATTTCCGCTTCCCGAATTTCCCCACAGTGGTTTCTTCATTTCCTGGTCAGTAATTTTGCCATAAAAAGGTAAATATTTTCAATAGAATTATAAAAAAAGCTATTTTTATAAACGCTTTAAAAAAATGTGAAGCTTTTAATTAGTTGGCGCCGGTTGTTAATGAGCCGGTACTGGTACTCTTTGTTAAGAGTTGCTAGCCTATTAAAATCAGCACAGCAATTCGGGACAGAGTTTCAGTGAATCCATCAGAAAAGAAATGCATTGCCGCTGCCGTACTGGTGGAACTTACACATCGGAGATGCTTCCTAATAGAAACTGTAGGCTGTGCAGTGTACCGGACAATCAGGAGATGCATACATGCTCCAAATGTGCAAGCCAATTTCATTGCACATACTGCGGAAGAAATAACAATGCCACCTCGAGATCCTGGATGTGCGCAACGTGTATTTCTCTTAGCAGTTGCCAAGCTGCTGTTGTCGTATGCCTACACTAGCCTACTTCCAAGTCGGCTAGTGTAGGCACTGAAGTCGAATCACGTGTCGGGGCAAGCCAGCCAAAGATAATCAACCAACATGTGGAGGAGGTAGCAACGCAGGAGGATCATCAACTGCTGCTACAACATTTGGAAGAAATAATACTCATTCGAAACCAATAAACTCTCCAAATTTGGAGATTTTAGCGGATTGGTTATACGAGCTAGTAGAGGCCGCATGTCGAGTATCTACACCGAATATGACTCCCGAAACTGTCAACAGTTAAACAGAGCTGCTTTACAACTCATACAGCCGTACAGTGGAATCAATAAGTCTGTCTGCGGAGACGATGATAGCGGATCAAATAAAATGTAAATATCCGCATCTAAGGAACTTACATGATGATCACAGACACTTTCCTGACAGTATTTTGATGGCAAAAAGAAAGCTTTTTTGTCTCCAAAGAAAAATGGAAAGTGATCCCCAGCTCGCAGCTCACTGAAGCCAACAAGGAAAAGACCTCATCAACAAAGGATATGCAAAGAAGTTAGATGTCAATGAATTGCTGCTCAAGCAAAATGAATATGGTATATTTACTGTACGTAATCCACACAAACCTGATAGGGTGAGATTCGTGTGGGACGCCGCAGCAAAATCATCGGGAGTAGCTCTTTACGATTTTCTGATGAAAGGTCCCGATGTCCGTGTACCATTGCCCCAGATTTTGTATAACTTCAGAATTCGAGCTATTGGAATAAATAGAGACATCACTGAAATGTTCTATCGCATCGTTTTACGAGAGGAAGACGCGAAGGCACAACGATTCTTGTGGCTCAACATGAGAACGGATACCGTGAAAGCATTTCAACTAAACGTGCTTACGTTCGGGGCTACATGCTCACCGTGTATAGCGCATTAAGAAAAACATGAAAAGGAGTTCCCATCTGCATTGAAAGCCATCCGTAAATACCATTATGTGGACATAGATTCTTATCACACAGAAGAGGAAGCTGTAGCTCTGGCCAAGGAAGTTTGAGAGGTACACGCTCGTGGTGGTTTCCACATGCACAAGTGGTGCTCAAATTCAAAAACGTTTTATCGGAACTAAACGAGATCGCTATCCAAGATGAGAAAGAATATTTCAATAGTGAGGACTTCAACATCCACGAGAAGATATTGTGTGTGCAAGATATCAAGATGCATTCACGTATGCATTAAAGTTCGTGCGTCTTAAGCGCAACATAATACAAACAAACGTTGTGCCAACCAAAAGAGAAATTCTGCAATTTTTGATGTAACTCTTCGATCCAATGGGTTTTGTATCCTGCATTATGAATCTTAAAATCCTTCTCCAATAATTGTGGCGGTCTAAAATCGATTGGAATGAAGATCTGTCACCAGACCTTCATAATATGTGGCGCAAATGGCTATCATTTCTTCCTCTAATAGCCGAAGTTCGAATTCCGAGATGCTATTTTCTGCAGTGGAGAGCCGAAGATTGCCAAGTTCAACTCTATTTATTCGTAAATGCTGGAGAAGATGCTTATGCTGCTGTTGCTTATTTTAGAATCGAGCACAACAATAATACATTTTTGAGTTTCGTTTCAGCTAAATCTAAGGTCGCACCATTACAACCATTATCTATACCACGCCTAGAGTTGCAAGCTGCGGTGACAGGCGCAAGGCTAATGCGCAACATTATTTTGCAACATGAGGTAAATATTCTGGACTGCCATTTATTGACAGATTCAAAAACCGTATTGGCATGGCTGAATGGAGAGTCTCGACGATATCGACAGTATGTGATGTTCAGAATAGCAGAAATCTCGGAGCTCGAAATAAATGTGGCGTATGTTGCCACCAAAAGTCGACATACGTCACAGGCATACAAGCAATGATTTGACGGAGCCGAGTTTCTCAAATTACCACATTATGACCGGGCAGAATCACCACAGAAGATGCAGGTACCAAGGAACTGCGTCCTCGTTTCCTTTATGTGCGAAAGCAAAAACAGAAAATCGACTACGAGTAATTTTATAATTGGAGCCGACTAAGCAGAGCTGTTGCCCATTGGCTATTCTATAAAGACAAGCTATCCAACAAGATCCACAAAAAGAGTGTGGATACACGTCTGCGAGTGGACCAGATAGTTACAGAACAAATGTTTCTATATCGGAACATGCAACAGGAAAATTTTGGAGACGAGTACGCAGTTGTACAACCACGCTGAAAACCCGCCACTTTCATAAAATATATTATCACATTAATCACGAAACGGCCATAAACGAGGTGAGGCAAAAATATTATATCCCAAAACTAAGGCCTCTCCTCAAAAGAATATGCCGAAGCTGCCAACGATGTAAGCTGGTGAATGCCCAACCCGTAACACCACTAATGGCACCGTTGCCACGAGCCAGGTTGGCTGCTTTCAAGACAACGTTTACCTACGTGGCTACGTTTTTATTATTTTGGCCTGTCCACAGTCATCGATGGACGGAAGGCGTTGAAACGTTGGAGCATGATAATAACTTGCCCAATCGAGATCGTCCATAGTCTCACTACAAACTCATGTCTCATGGGATTGCGCCGTCACATTGCACGTCGCGGGACACCAAAAGAAGTCAACAGTGACAACGGCACCAATTTCCGTGGAGCTGATGCTTTTCTACCAGAAAAGTTTCAACTGGATGACTCAGAGATGCATCAACAACTAGCAAGGCGTAGAATAGTTTGGTATTTCAACCAACTATCGGCACCACACTTGGGTGGCGCTTGGGAGCGTTTGGTGCGCTCTATGAAATGCATAACTCAAAGTCAAAAATTCACAGACGAAAGTCTTCTCACTGCCATGCTTGGTGGGAAAACATCTATTTGATCTTTTTCATTTCTTCTTGAATTGACGTGTTTCTTTTTCACTTCTGCTTAAATATTAATTTTCGGGTTAAAATCATCGCGATTGACTCCATAAGTTTGCTGATAATCCGGTGTTAACTTTATTAATAATATAAATCCAATCCATCGATTTGCTCTATTTCTGTTTAATTATACAAACGCAAAATCAAAGCAACCGTTTCAATTTGCTCTCGCGCTCTCGCCCAAACATTGTTATTACATGTGCATTGTTTGTGGCTCTCCCACTCTTCTTACAAGTAACACGTGTGTTATTTCTCTTAGATAATTTCAGTCTTTCTCTGCAGGTTTGACCCAAGTGTCGAATTTACTTTAAAACTGAGTAAGTTTTTTCTTTGGCTTTTTTCTGAGACATTTTTATTTTTTCTTTCAATTAATATTGGCAATTAATTTATAATGTCTGTCTGCTCTAACAAAAAGTGTTTAAGCCCACCCGCGCCCCATAACGCATTTCTCGCATGTTGGCTGTGTACGTTAAGTATTCTGGCTACATAGCCAAGGTAAGAGATAGTTTGGAGCAAAAAGGGAGTCTTAAATGGGGAGGTGACTCATGCCGAGAAGTTGAAATTGAGATGAGGGTATGAGGGATGAGGGTATTCATGAGGCAGACCAGAGAAAGGTTTAAAAAACTCTCATCTAGTTTTCGCAAACTCTATGATGAGTTCAATGCTGTGGAGACGGAAGAAAACTAGTGTGCGTAATTTGTCCCCGCATCTGCCGATACCTAACTTAGTCTCGGCCGCGATGTCACATTCACCATCACAGGACACAAATCCTCCGCAGCTAATTTCGTTTACAACTGCCATCCCGCATGGTGGCCGTAAGGATGAGGCGATTTCCGTTTCTCCAGGAAATGGTCTCTCCCTGCAGACAAATTTAGCTGTAGTTTCCGAAAAGTCTGGGCAATTATCAAGTGTTGTTATTGCCGATAGTCTTCCACTTAGAGGCACACTTACGGACAGTCAAGGCGACTCAATTGCGGCAACTAGAGACGCCATTGATTAAAGGCCTGGCTCCCTTAGGCCTCTGACTGGATTTCCACCAAAGAAACATATCTTTGTTTCTAGACTTGATCCCGAACATTCGTCGGGTGATGTCTTAGCATATATTAAAACAAAAGTTCAAGTCTCCAAAATAGTGGTGGAAAAATTTAAGTTCAACTATTCAAGGGAGATATCTTCCTTTAAAATAGGTGTCCCGGTCGAACTGTTTGACTGCATTTGAAGTAACAGTTTTTGGCCGGATCACATCTTAGTAAAAGAATACACGGCCAAAAAGAAAACTCAGAGGTCAGTCAAGCTTTCAATCCCTCCCAATTCCTTGCCTTCTGGAACGCCAGCATCTGCTGGTGTCCAAAAAAACTAGTTTCCTCCCTTTTTCTGGCCTATCAGAATGTAAGAGGACTTAAATCTAAGCTTCCTAGACTATATGTAGATAGTTTAGCATTTGACTTTAAAATTTTAGTGTTTACAGAGACATGGCTTAAACCTGATATAAACTATGCATCTGTTCTTTCTTTAATATTTTCAATTTATAGGTGTGATCGGACTTCTAGTGTAGGAGGAGGAGTTTTGATTGCGGTGAACTCTGCCTTATCTTCTGATCCGATTCATCTATCTGATAATCAGGAAATTGAGTTTGTCAGTGTCAAGGTTGGACGTAAATCCTTCTCGGTCTACATCACTTGTTTTTATAACCATCACAATCCGATATTACGGTATATATTAAACATTTAGAATATATTCAACATGTTTCATCATTGTTTTCTAATAGTGACATATTAATTGTCTTTGGTGATTTTAATTTACCTGAAATAGCATGATCCCCTTCTGACGAGTCTGGTCTGCTGCTCCCTTGTACTTTACATTTGTTTATTTATGGCGTGATCGAGTTATCACTAACTCAAATAAATCCAGTGCGTAATAAAAATGGAAGATCTTTGGATCTGATATTTGTGTTGGATTCTACCAACTACGCAGTGGCTAGAATTGACCCTCTTGTCTTTCCAGAAGACAACTTTCATCCCACTTTGGAATTAACTGTTGATGTGCCGTTTCGTGCACCAATTGCTAGTGCCCGCCCTGTGCCCAAATCCCCTAACTTTCAGTGCAGTTGTTCTTTCTTACTTTACGATGCTTGCAGCGTTGTAAATTAGAGTTTACCCGCGATACGAAGCAGTTTTTGGGCGTCCTTATGGACTGTAAAATTGATTTTTAACTTACGAGTACTAGTAGAAGATGGGTCTGTGGAAATTTGTTTTGTGGTAGAGCTCAGTTTGTAATTTTACGGTAGCAGTCCAACTTACAATAATTTGAGAATTTCTCGTTTTTTCTTTTTGAGTTTTCCTCTTATTCCACCTCTCTTATTTGACCTCATCACTCTGCTTCCTCAGTTTCATCCTCCTTGTTTTATTTTTCTTCCTTCTTCTTTCTTCTTGATTCCATCGTTAGTGAAAGGTCTTTATTGTCCTGTTATGGTCGCCATGTAAAGTAGGTAAAGTAATTATTAAAACACTAAAGCGTTAGCTCCGTTTCGTTCAGTTGTCAGTTCTTTATTCTTTAATTTGTGTTTTGTCTTAACCTAATACTTAACATAAGTATATAAAGATATTCTTATAAAGAGAGAAAATGTAGTATATAAGTTAATAGATTCGTCTCTTTTGGTTTATTATATAAATTCCAATTAGATTAATACCGATATAAGTTTTGGCAACAACAGCTTATATTTGTGTGTAGTGCCTCTTTGAGTTCTATTTGATACTGCTGATCGGGACACGTGGGTGCGAGCTTCAAGCCTATTAAGCTCAAGCTGCGAAATTCCAGCTTTGTGGGACCAAAGCCTCGAGTGATAACTTTAAAGCTTGATATCACCTGTGTGCTGCTCAAGCTTTAAAGGTTTAAAGCTTTATATGATAACTAATTTAACTAATTAATTTTAATTTAATTTTTTCATCGTTTGAGTTAAATAAGTCAATAGGTTTCTGCCCTGTTACCGAATGAATACTTCGATTGTACTCTATAGTGGCTAGCAATATTATGTCTGTTGTGTCCTCTATTCCTCTTTCTAGCTTTGGGCATCTGCCGATTTTGCTCAAGGTGCTGTGAAACCTCTCAACCTGCCCGTTCGAAGAACTATGCATAGGGGCAGTGTTTGCAATGTCGATACCAAAATGATCGCGAAGGCAGGACACAATAGTTCAAAGAGATCTCGTTATCACAATAAATTGTTTTTGTTCGAGGGAATACATTTAATAGCTGCAGAAAGTGTATTTGTACATCCAAAATTGTACGAGAAGCTATCTTTTATACTACTGCGAATTTAGATAACTTATCCACACATGTCGGAAAATAAGTTGAGTCCGTAGAGTAGATGTCAACATGCAAAAGTTCCCCGTCATAAGTTGGAATAGGAGTCTCGCATACCGGGTGTCTCGCTGGATGTCTAGCTTACTTGCCATTCGAACAAATCTTGGAATTTAACGCAACTTTTTGCCTTTTTTTCCATTCTAGGAAAAAATAACCGCGAAGAATTTGTTTTATGTTTTCTTGAGAAGATCTATGAACTCTATTATGTTCTTGATTAATAATTTCTAGTTGTTTGTTTGGGTTAACAATATCGGTTACCATTACTTCAGTGTGTCGGAAAACTGTCTTAAGGAAAAGATCCAACAAACGATGCTGAATTTTACCAAGCACAGACAATTCACACTTAATTGCATTAACTACACCTAACTTCACGCAGTCCTGCACAGTGTTAATTAAGTTTTGAAAATCAGTAAATACTATCAGATGTCTTAATTTCTTGCCAAACAAAATAGTGGTTTTCTTAAAGTGAGATTTTCCATGTTCGAGAATTATTTGCTTGGCGTAACAGTTGACCGGTCTAGTAACGGATTCTATAGTATTTGAATACGACTCCTCACTAAGAATTGTTGCAGCGTCCGAATTTTGATCTGCCTCAGTATAATTTAAATACTGGCGAGATAAGGCGTCCGCAACTAAATTATCCTTGCCGGGTTTATATGTTGCATCGTATTCTTCAATAATCGCGTTCTATCTTTGGATTTTAGAATTTGGATTTCGATCCGATATGGCGTAAGTAAGAGGCTTATGATTCTTATAAATCTTAAGGCCTTTTACACCGTAGAGGTAATTTCTTAATGATCTGAGAGCCCAAACAATTGCGAGCAACTCTCTTGTTGGTCGCATAATGCTCTTCTGCTTTTTGCTTAGGATTCTCGAGATCATCGTGATGGGACGGCCATCTTGAGATAAAACTGCTCCCAAGGCATTTGAAAAAGCGTCGGTCGTAAAATCGAATGGCTTGGATATGAGAGCATTACCTCCTCTGATATCAAAATCTGTTTTAATTTACTGAACGCCTCGCGCTGATTCTTGTCTAATGAAATTACTATTTTTTTTGACTGCGACGCTGTAACACTGCCATTTTCACCTCTCAGAATATCTGTTAAGGGTTTAGCTATTTTTGAGTAATCCCTTATAAATCGTCTGTAGTATCCAGACAAGCCCAAGAAGAAGCTAAGCGATTTTAGAGTGCGTGGTTCCGGAAATGCTTTGATTGCCTCCACTTTCTTGGGACAGGTTTTAATCTCACTGCGACTGACTATAAATCCCAAATACTCGAAGCAAAAAGGCTTGATAAAATTAACTCTACATGTGACTCTACAAATGATAACGTCATCTATATAAACAAAGCAATATTTCCCAATGTGCTCCCGGAGGACATCATCGATGGCCCTTTAAAACACACTGGGAGCGTTTTTGAGTCCGAAAGGAAGGCGACAAAATTCAAATTTTCCACCGCTAACAGAAAAAGCAGTTTTTTCTCAATCCCGCTCTGCTAGCTCGATTTGGTGAAATCCAGATTTCAGATCGAGTGTTGTAAAAAAATTAGATCCGCCCAGGTTGGATACAATGACTTCGATGTTTGGAATAGGATACAAGTCTTCAATTGTTTTTGCATTTAATTTTCTAAAATCTATAACCATCAGTATAGAATTGTTGAATGGGGATCTCGATGGTCTAATAATCCCATCGTCGAGCAGCAAATGTATTTCATTATTGACAAACGGCCTTACACTCATAGGGTACGGGTATAATTTAGAATGTGTTGGCTCTTCATCTTGTGTTCGGATTGTTGCAACAATATTAGTATTGTAGGGAAGCTTCTCATTAGGATCGGCGAAGACCCCGTATTTTCGCTTTATCATTTTATGAAATGGTTCCTTTATGGCAGACGGCACTGCCTCAGCTTTAAACTGTAAATGACTTAAAATTATTGTAAATGACTGTAAATTACTTTAGCTTTGAAATTCAGAGTCGCGTTAACATTTTTTAATAGATCAAGCCCTATAACACCATCGAAAGTACGCGGTATTTTGTCTGAAACGTGACGTGGAAAGGTCAACATCCATTGGTTCGCTCAAATATTGTATGACACCCGGCGTGCTGTTACCTTTTTGCAATACCCGGTTGTCAGTGATGGTCCTATTGGTCTGTGCTACAGCATTGGCATCACTACCTAAGTTTGGTTGTCTATTAGAAAAATAAGGATTGCAATGACCTGGAGCTGAATCTGAGTTAATTATTTTTTGTGTTGGTTGCCTGTTCCTTACAGGTGTTTCAGCACTACCTTTTGCAAAATGCGAAGCAAAAGTGTAACGCTCATGTTTTGCTCCGACTTCTTGTCCTAGTGCCAATGCACATGGTAAATCACTAGGTCTTGATGCAAACACTATATCGCATAGGGGTTTTTTTAATCCTGATATAAATACTCTTAAAGCATCACCTATATATTTTTCGTTGATTGCATCAGCAATATCTGTTTCACAGGTCATATTGGTCTTGTTACTTAACAGAGTCAATTTCTTTTCTATCTCGTCATAAAATCCGAGAGCTGTCATTGTTCCCTGTCTTAAAGTAGATTAGATAAGCAGGTCGCTTATCCGAGTAAGTAAAGTCCAGCCTAGCAATTATGGCATCAAAATTGAACACTGTACTAAAAGATGATAATACACCGTCAGCAGCACCTCTAATTTTATTTCTAATTATTGTTACCGCCTGAAAATGGCGTGAGCTTCCATCAAATTCTTCGAAAATCTCATACACATTATGTGCGGCCTCTCGTCAAGACAGATATGACCCAGGTTGGCCAGAAAATTCGGGAAAAGTTTTCACAGCATCTACCGTTTCCTCGCATTTCATTCCAGGAACAATTTTTACTTTTTCCCATCTTTTTGCTGTCGGTTTGTTAGCAATGCCGTTTATTTGATTTTTTATACTGTTCAATTCGATTTCAAACTCCTTCGTGTATTTTCAGCAGCTTCCCCTACTAACAATCTAACTTAATCTGCATTCATTTTTAAGGTAATCTCGTTCAAATTTAATTGTTCGAAAAAATATTCTAGTTCAACCAAGGAGGAGTCGCACATCACGAATTATAGTTCATGTTTTTTTTTTTTTTAATTAAATGAATTGAAAATTGAAATAATTGTTAGAAAAAATAATGTTTTTTTCTTTGTATTTCTCACAGCACGTGTTTGAGAAAATTCATACACAGTGAGCAGAAGACTTACAAAAATTTTAGATGAATTTTAATTTATTTATCCAACTTTGCGAAGATTTTTCCGTAGTTTCCAGTTTTCTGTTGTTACAGGTTTTTCCGTTAGCCGCCAGTTAATAGATTCGTCTCTTTTGGTTTATTATATAAATTTCAATTATTTTAATACAGATATAAGTTTTGGTAACAACAGCTTATATTTGTGTGTAGTGCCTCTTTGTGTTCTATTTGATACTGCTAATCGGGACACGTGGTTGCGGGCTTTAAGCCTATTAAGCTCAAGCTGATATCAGCTGCGAAATTCCAGCTTTGTGGGACCAAAGCCTCGAGTGATAACTTTAAAGCTTGATATCACCTATGTGCTTCGCAAGCTTTAAAGGTTTAAAGCTTTATATGATAACTTATATATGTATAATATTATGCAAATAAACATTCTCACGCTCGCTTAAGAGTTTTATGCAGACGCTGTAGTTCGTCTGTGTGGTCAGTCCACATTGGTGGTTGATCATATTTCAAGCTTGCTTCTGTTTGTGTAATGTGTCGCAGCGGTCACACATAGCATACACTACCAAGTGTCGGCTATATGACCGATTTAATGTGAGTATTACGTTGTATTGGTTAATATTATTATTAAAGTGAACATACTACACATTATCTATAAATATAGGCTATTTTTTGCGGTTATGTTATTTCTTTTTTCTTTTATTCTTGTTATCTTTCATTTTTCACCGTTTTTTAATTGTTGATGTTTGATTTTTGGTAAATGCAATCGAAAGATTTTCTTATATATTTGATTTACAATTGAGTGTTATCGGTCTGACCGACTCTTTCCTCGATTTTTTTAGAAAACTGGTTTCCACTTAACAAAATAGTATTAGTATCAGATCAATATTTATGGCTAGATTTGTTCAGAACTGTTTTAAAATAATATTTTAAAAATTTAAACCTTTCCCAAAATGTAAATAATCATTGCCAAAGCCTTTTAAGTATTTACACTGTTATTAAAAACTGCTTAAGCGATAGAGACTTCACTTTAAACTGCAAAAAAACTAAAACGCCCAAATTGTGATATTCCTAAAAGGTTTAGTATGTGAAAATTTGGATTAATTAGCCAAATTCTTTTCTCTAAAAGTCTCTGTACATATATGTATATATAAAACTAGAAGGATGGGCTTCGGCCATGCCAAAGTTTGTATACCCTTCCAAATTGTTTTTTTGATTTGTATATAATTTGGCAGAATCGTTTGGAAGTATGTATATAAATGAAAAATAAAAAATTTCATTCAAAGAATTTCTTTTAGTCCGATTGTTCCTATATATATGTAAAGATGTATAATAATAAGTTTAATGTTAATTTATCTAAGTTGATCAAATTCAGGGTTCTAGTGCTAAAGATAATACCAAGGTATTCGACTTTTTATTTTCACTTAACTAGTCGACTGCGACTTCTTATATGACTTTCTATATCAACCTTCTACTTTCGACTTCCCCTTTCGACTGCCTCATCTCGGCCGCCTTTTCTCATCCTCTGCCCTTCCATCCCTTTCGTGCATTTCGACAACGATTTACCAGTGATGGGAGAGTATGCAGGTCCCACCACTTCACATATATATATATATAGCATATACCATATAGTTGTCAGATTTTGCTGAAACTCTATAGATATGTATGTATATTTCTATTTATATCAAATTTTGAAGTAGTAAATTGGGAGCTATATGATATAGTCATCCAATTGGAATGATTCCAAGATATACAATGCCTGTCGAAGATCCCATTGGTATGCAAATCACTAACATCAATTCTTGCTATAACTTTGTTTCTATGCTTTAGTAAGCATTTTGATTCTGTTATACGCAAGGTCACTAACTTTTTTATTTTGAGTACTGTGCTTTGGCAAAAGTTCGGTTAGTTTGTTGATGATGGCAATTATTGTTTGCTCATCACCAATTAGGTTTCTAGCATGACCCTTTAGTTTGGTTTTTATTATACTGAGTGCAATTGTTTTGTGATTACCTTTCAGCGTATCAATTAAGTTGAGCGCATCTAGGAAACTCCAAAGGTTCTCAACTTTTCCATCGAACTCTGGTATTAGAGATGAAGCAAGCCTTAAGAACTCAGTCACAGATTATTCATTGGCCATTGTTGGTTTGCCAACGGGTGTTTGTAGTGAAGGAGGTACTACTGACGGCTTTTCGACTTTTGCTTAGATTCATCTAGACTATTTGTGGCTAGAATTGACTCTTCAAATTTAGCATCTGTATTTAATGCGTTTGGTACAAAAATATGGAGATTATATCTATCAAAGATTGTTCTAAGTTGTGTTCTTAGTCGGTCTAGATTTTCTCTCGCTTGTAGCAAGTGTAAATCATTAAGCCGACTGAACACTTCAACGATTAAATTTGTTAATTGAAATTTACTCATGTTTTACTCTGGTTTTATTTGTCGAACTACTCTATGGTTATTGACGATTTGAACAATTTTTGTCCATTCTATGGAATGGCATTATTTGAAAGTTACCTTATATTTTAAAAACATTTTCTTCAAAAATCCCAAATTTTTACAATCTAAGAATGAACTGAAATGCAAATTGTACTTTTCCACTTACAAATGTTCGGAATCGTATATTCATATGTATTCTGTTTGTTTTCGAAGGATATTAATAGAATTTGCTATGAAATTTGCGTGATTCTGTAATTTAATGTCCCTTTCTCTAATTATATCCTACAAATCTCACTCGTCTTTACTTATGATGCACCAATGCATTATACAATATATACATATAAGTTATTTTAGACCTGGACCAATGCCCGCTGGTCCAGGCCAGAGTTTCTAAATTCTCTCAACCCCTCGGATTACCCACCAAATTATTATAACTGATGATTGCATTTCAATATGGGTTTTATTATAAAAGGGAACTTCTTCTTTGCTCTCTCCAAACTCGACTACTGGCTCCTCGTTGTTCCACTAGCCTAGCAACCTCGGCCAGTCCAGCCATTTCTTTCCTTTGTCCTCCTCCGCCCTTGCCTCCGCTGTAGAATCAACAAACATTTCTTGCCGCTGTGTCCACAAATGTTTGGTTGGCGCGATCGGATTACCATCCGGTATGCTGCGTTTGTTTATTCCAATTGCTAACAGCGCTTATTTACAACGTGCTTCCTGCAGTGGTGGCCGCAGAGGGGCCCTTTAGGGCCGTAGGGAGAAGGGTGATGTTAACTCCTCCCCCCCTAAGATCGGCGTCCCGCAGATCAGATTGATGCGACCTGAATATCCCCGGGTAACGCAGTTTTGGTTACTGGGAATATTGCTGGCATTTTCAGGATTCCTTTAGTGGAAGTTAGTTTTTTCCATGTTAGGTATAGCAGCATTGCCAGTATCAATCCTCCAATGCCTTGTGCCGTTGTTGACAGCTGTAGATTCCGGGAGACGCCCCTCAGCCTTTTGAAATTGGACATCGTGAAGTCGTGCACGTATTGTAGAGTGGGAGTATAGCTTTTTGGTGAAATGTTAGTAAGGACTGCTGGCATCGCCGTCATTCTTGATGTTGTGTGAATTAAGTAAGACCTACCAGAAATAGTTATGGTTTCGTTGACAAATCTTACTACGAATGTGCCGTTAAGTTGATGGGTTCCGGAGGTTGTTGTGACTGTTCCATTGAAGCCCGTAGCGAGAATGGTTCCTTCATCCACTAACGTGATCTGTTGCTGATTGTCTTGCAGATAATGGCATTCTGCATTACCTCCCTTGATTAGGCGTGGTATGCAGCCTCCTTCTTCTAGCATTTTTAAGGCCGTTTCCTCGCAGACTGTGGTATTGCCGATGGACAGATAGTCGCCTAATAATTGGAATGTTTCATCTTTGCCCTCTATCACGGTGTTTGTATCCAGGATGATTCGTCTTCCTTCTAGGACCGTCGGAAACAAATGTAGTAGTTTGTACTTCTGGTTCGTGACTTTTGGGATCGCTAATATATAGAGAAGCGCCGTCCCATTTGTCATCAGCGTGGGCCGGGAAAATTCTACAGCTTCGACTGCGTTCGTGTAGGGTAGCCCTTTTATTTGCACGAGGATATCCTGGATCTCATTCTGGTCGTTACAATTAATAAAGTTAAAAATATATAAGATGTTACATTTAATATTTTTGTGTAATATTATAAGCTTTGTGAAGGAAGTTATCTGGTATTTGTCTTAATCTTTTTTTTTTCCTTTTTTTTTTTTAAAGGAAATAAGAAAGCATACAACCAACCACAGTTGTTATAAGGTGTAATAGTTATTCTTAATTAGATCCGAATGAAGTGAAGTACTTATGTTTGCATTACCTAAGACTAAACTTATTCGTTACTATAAGTGAACCATGGTGTTTAGGAGTAGCCAATGCATGTGCTACATTTTGTAGTTACAGCTTCTCGAACATAGGTTACTATATGATGATAATAATGGGGAACATATTAAAGATTCCTACTTTTTATGAAGTTTGGACCTTAGATGCGTTTTGTGAAAAGTTTTCCCTGATTTCGTGCGAATTGTTACTTTCCTATCTTGTTCTACCTCTTCAATGTAACGCTTCTTGTCCTTACTTTTGATTCGTTTGTTGGCCACAAATATTTTTTCACCGGTCGCATATTTGGGTAAGTTTCCCGCTTTTTCGTTCTGACGTTTAATGGCTAGTTGCTATTTGTGTTGTTTTAAGCCTCTTACATCCTCGAGTAAATCTTGTTTAAAATTTGTGAGACTCTGATAATTAATTCTGGGGGTTCTATCTACGAAAATAACTACTGGTTTACGCTTCGTAACCGAATGTATTGATTTGTTATACCTATCAGTTAATTCCGAGGGTTTTAAATTTGCGAAGTCATGTTTGTCCATTACTTAGAGTTTCGGGACAGTGAAGTAATGTAGGGCTCCTGCTAATGCTTCTCTAATGTTTAGCGAATTTGGAAAATTTATCTATGAAACTTAAATATTTGCGTTTTTCTAATAAAAAAACGTCAATGTGCATAATTTCACCTGGGTAATTGGGTATAGGAGTTGGTTGCAATGGCACCTTTTCCGGATGTCTTTCATACTTGAAGAGTTTGCACGTGCGGCAATCAGCCACAAATAGCCTAATTCTTCTTGCCATGCTGGGAAAATAAAATTTTTCAAGAAGTTGAAGACGAACTTCATCTACATTACGGTGTGCTCTACTGTGTTCTTTATCTATTTGTGATAAAATGTCGTCCTCATCCGTCAGGTCGACCACCAATCTCTGCGCAACCCTAATTTTATAATTAAGAAATGAATCAAGGCATACCTGTTGCAAGAGTTGAAGATCGGATTCAGGCATCTTAACTCCGTTGATCACTGAGGGATTAATATGTGATTTTAAGGAAGACTTAATTTCCTTCGTAGTGAAGGTTGTAAGAGGTACGATGTGCCGGGAATAACCTGGGCAAGGTGTGCATCAAGTGTACTCCATGCACGATGGGTCGAATACAATTTGATTTCTGAATACATTGATGGGTACCTCTACATGAGGGATAAGATCAGAATAATCCTGCATCGCACTATGGACAGTAGCAAGGGAGTTAGTATCGTCCTGCAACTACATTTGACCTGCCTGATTTATAAAGGAAAAGAAAAGACTTGAGTTCTTTTAAAGTCTTTGGGGGCGATATGTTGAAAATTACTTCTACCTTTTTTCCATTTACTTTAATACCGTCTGCAGTTACTACATATCCCAGGAATTCTACTTGATTTTGTAAGAAGTGAGTTTTTTCTAAATTGACCTGCAAGCCCGCTTCTCGCAGCCTAGAAAATATAGCCCTGAGATGCACCCAATGCTCCTCATAAGATGAGCTAAAGACGAAGATGTCGTCTATGTAGTCGTAGCAAATTTTTCCTATAAATTCTCTAAGAACGTCGTCTATCATTCTCTGGAAGATGGCGGGGCGTTTTTCAGGCCGAATGGTAATCTAAGGAATTCGTGTTTTGCATTTAACGTTGAAAAAAACGTCTTTGGTATATCGGATTCTTCCATCTGAATTTGGTGAAATCCAGAAGTCAGATTAAGGGTAGTAAATAATTTTGCCGTGCCAAGGCTTGCCAGTGTGGCCGTAATATCGGGGATAGGGTATTTATCTGCTATCGTAACACTATTGAGCCTTTTGAAATCGATTATCAACCCAAACTGCTTCTCTCCACTTGGTTTTGGTTATAAGGGCTTGTTGAGGGTCTAATGACACCTTTTCGCAGCAGTTGTGCCACTTGCCGATCCACTTCGTCCCTCATATGTACTGGGTATGGGTAAAACTTGGAAAAGATCGGTTCATCCGTGTTCATTGGAATGTTAGCCTTTACTTTGGTTTTAACAGCTGTGCCCGTCATTAGTGGTTCAAATACTGAGGCAAACTCGGACAAGATGATTTGTAACGTTGGGTTGACAAGTTCAGTCAGGGGTGTGGTATTGGAAAGGGAATTAATTTGAGCTGCCTTTTGATTTAATAACGGAATGGAGATTCCTGGGGAAATTATAAGCGCATCGTTTTCAATTTTTGCTTTTAGCTGCCTTAAGGTACCATCCTATGATACCATCAAAAATGATAAAAGGTAAAAGGAATGTTATTGCCGTAGGGAGCAAAAAATTGTCCTTCGACATAATGAGTAATTTTAAGTGAACCCCCCGCAGATTGAACTAAGAAGGGTGTTTTGAAGGGAATGGTCCCTCTGAAAAGTTTGGGGCTTATGAAGTTTCTATTGGCCCCCGTATCGATCAGGAACTTGTAAATGACTCCCCCAGCCCCCTCATACTCTAGGTATGGTACGCTGGAGAGGCTATCTTCATAAAATTTACTTGGTTACCAACCTCTACTTGGTTTGCGCTATTTCCCGAGGTGAGCATGCAACATACTCGCCCAAGGCGGTGGTGTTCTCCGGCAGCTCCTCGTATACTATTTCTTCGACGTAACTAAAATCTTTGGGGTCGGATACGTAATTGCCCTCACTGGATTCTAGGAGAGGAGGGGATGTCTCAAGATGAAACAGTGGTTGTGACCTTTTGAAAGGGTTGGACACCTCGCTTGTTGTTCGTTTGGCATTTCCATCCATGCGACCACTAAGGAAACTATTTTTCGAATGACCAGAGCGGCTGGCCTCCATTTTGAGGGGTGGCGGAGGTTTTGAGAAACTCATTCTCTGACCCGATTGGGGCCTAGGTGACGAATGGTAAATGGGTCCGTTTTGCCTGGCATAACCACTAGTAGGTTGAACTTCCTTTGTGGGCCGGGGTGTGACCGAAGGGGTTGGTGGTCTATACATCGGGCTTGGCTGGTAAGAGTACTCTGATCTTGGATGAAGATTTTGAATGTGCTGGGATCTGGGTTTGGGTAGTTTTTCTAATTCAAGGGCAAATAAGAAAGCATCGTTGAGAGTCTAGGGATGGTTGACCATCAAAAACCGTGAGATGGCTGAAGACAATAGATGAAGATGTGAAGACCCATAAGGTCCTTTCCCGGTAAGATTCCCTCATGGCGTTCATGGTATTTGTACTATGGTTCGCGTTTCGCATTTCCCCAAGTATGAGCGTTAAATGCGTGGTTACTTGGTCATAAAATGCAGCAACCGAGGCATTATTCTGAGACATTGTACCTAATTCGTGTTCCAAGGCTCGTATATCCCATCTGTTTTCATAACGGGCAATCAATGCCCCTCTAATGGCGGGCCAATCATCGTCACCCACGTCCAAATTAACCAGAATTCTATCCGCTTTTCCTCGCACTTTACTCCCAAGATGGAGCACGATTGCCCTATATAAGAGTCTATCCCTCATCACCTGATAATCTTCTATA
The DNA here is from genome assembly GCA_037075365.1 of Drosophila emarginata. NCBI lineage: Eukaryota > Metazoa > Arthropoda > Insecta > Diptera > Drosophilidae > Drosophila > Drosophila emarginata. The sequence goes on from JBAMCD010000303.1 coordinate 752,493, forward strand.
ATGGCCTCAGCCTATCTAAGCCAAGTACCAAACTCAGCCGTTTCACCCGAGAAAGGCAGCATTTCCTTAACACTATCTGGCAAAACAGCAATTTTGTCCAACTCTTAAGCGTTAACCGCTCTAACCGTTGGCATAGTCTCTTTAATAATTGGCTCCTTATTAACTTCCTCAATGGCCTGCATTCTGTTTCCTAGAGTTTTTACTGAAACCATGACCTCGGTCAATTTGTCTGCCATAGCCTTCACTGCCTCTCTAAGTTCATCCATGGTAAAGAAAAGGAAGAAATAAATTTTTTTAATGAACTGTACTTGAAATAGAATCAACTTCAATGGATTGAAAAGGAATTCACTCGCACCTAGCGAGGATAAGAAAAAATTTTGCAGACAACCAATGGTTATCGCAGAGAAGTGTTATGTGTTAAGAGAGGTGTTGGACAAATTTAGTACCCTGGCAATGATGCTATTCAGCCACAGTTTCCAAAATACGCTGTTTGCAAGCCCTTAGGCGGGGTTAATGTTACAATTTGTTTTACAAAAGTTCAGACTTTTTTTGTGTTGTGTTGGTTTGTATTGTGTATTACGATTCTAAATAATTGTGTGTGTGTGTATGTGTGCTGCATTCGCATTTCTTCGTGGATTGACGTGTTTTTTTTCGCTCCTGCTTAAATATTAATTTTCGGGTTAAAATCATTGAGATTGACTCTATAACTTTTTTTAATAATCCAGTGTTAACTTTGTTAATAACATAAAACCAATCCATCGATTTGAATTTGCGCTATTTCTGTTTAATTATACAAACGCAAAATCAAAGCATTAAACTTATTGTTTCTGAACAACAACAAACCCTACACAGTTGTTGCTGTTCTTATTAATCTTTGCTCTTGTGTTTGTACTTCTTACCGTTTCAATTTGCTCTCGCGCTCTCGCCCACACATTGTTGTTGCATGTGCATTGTTTGTGGCTCTCCCGCTCTTCTTTAATTCCTTTTGTTCATGCTCGCATCTTTGCACCGCATACAAGTGACACGTGTAACTGTGTAATTTCTCTTAGATATTTTCAATCTTTCTCTGCAAGTTTGACCCAAGTGTCGAATTTGCTTTAAAACTGAGTGAGTTTTTCCTTTGGCTTTTTTTTGTGACATTTTTTTTCTTGTTTCAATTAATACTTGCAATTAATTTTATAATGGCTGTCTGCTCTAAAAAAAAGTGTTTAAACCCTCCCGCGCCCCATAACGCATTTCTCGCATGTTGGCTGTGTGAAAGTGTCATGCACGTTAAGTGTGCTGGCTACACAGCCAAGGTAAGAGATAGCTTGGAGCAAAAAAGGGGTCTCAAATGGGGATGTGACTCATGCCGAGAAGTTGAAATCGAGATGAGGGTATTTATGAGGCAGACCAAGGATAGGTTTAAAAAACTCTCATCTAGTTTTCGTAAACTCTACGACGAGTTTAATGCTGTGGAGACGGAATTTAGTAGCTATAAGCTGCTGAATGAGTCTCCAAAGCGAAAGAAAACTAGTGTGCGTAACTTGTCCCCGCATCTGCCGATACCTAACTTAGTCTCGGCCGCGATGTCACATTCACCATCTCAAGACACAAATCCGCCGCAGCTAATATCGTTTACAACCCCCATCCCGCATGGTGGCCGTAAGGATGAGGCGATTTCCGTTTCTCCAGGAAATGGTCTCTCCTTGCAGACGAATGTAGCTGTAGTTTCTGAAAAGTCTGGGCAATCATCAAATATTGTTATTGCCGATAGTCGTCCAGTTAGAGGCACACTCACGGACAGTCAAGGCGACTCAATCGCGACATCTAGAGACGCCATTGATTTAAGGCCTGGCTCCCGTAGGCCTCTGACTGGAGTTCCACCAAAGAAACATATCTTTGTTTCTAGACTTGATCCCGAACATTCGTCGGATGATGTCTTAGCATATATTAAGACAAAAGTTCAAGTCTCCAAAATAGTGGTGGAAAAATTCAAGTTCAATTATTCAAGGGAGATATCTTCCTTTAAAATAGGTGTCCCGGTCGAACTGTTTGACTGCATTTGTAGTAACAGTTTTTGGCCGGATCATATCTTAGTAAAAGAATACACGGCCAAAAAGAAAACTCAGAGGTCAGTCAAGCTTTCAATCCCTCCCAATTCCTTGCCTTCTGGAACGCCAGCATCTGCTGGTGTCCAAAAAAACTAGTTTCCTCCCTTTTTCTGGCCTATCAGAATGTAAGAGGACTTATATCTAAGCTTCCTAGACTATATGTAGATAGTTTAGTATTTGACTTTAAAATTTTAGTGTTTACAGAGACTTGGCTTAAACCTGATATTAACGATGCATCCGTTCTTTCTTCAATATTTTCAATTTATAGGTGTGATCGGACTTCTCGTGCAGGCGGAGGAGTTTTGATTGCGGTGGACTCTGCCTTATACTCTGACCAGATTGATCTACCTGATAATCAAGAAATTGAGTTTGTCAGTGTCAAGGTTGGACTTAAATCCTTCTCGGTCTACATCACTTGTTCTTATATCCCGCCACAATCCGACGGTATATATTAAACATTTAAATTATATTCAACATGTTTCATCATTGCTTTTTAATAGTGACATATTAATTGTCTTTAGTGATTTTAATTTACCTGAAATAGCATGGTCCCCTTCTGACGAGTCTGGCCTGTTGCTCCCTTGTACTTCACATTTGTTTATTGATGGCCTATTCGTTAACTCAAATAAATCCAGTGCGTAATAAAAATTGAAGATCTTTGGATCTGATATTTGTGTTGGATTCTACACTACGCAATGGCTGGAATTGACCCTCTTATCTTCTCAGAAGACAACTTTCATTCCACTTTGGAATTAACTGTTGATTTACCGTTTCATGCACCAATTGTTAGTGCCTGCCCTGTGCTCAAATCCCGTAACTTTCGTAAAACTAACTTTGTCAAACTAAATAGTCTCATTCTTTCAACAGATTAGTCCTCCTTTAACAGATGTTCACACATCAATCTTGCTATTTCTTTGTTTTAAAATACTCTCGATTCACTTTTTTACCCATCTTGTTTATCTTTTGAAAATAACACAGCCGGCTCTGATCAAGCAATTGCTAATATATTTGCTGATTTTTTTACATCTACTTACTCCTCAGTAGAATATCGAGCAAATCTTCCGTATCATTATCAGTTAAGAAAATCGAGCTGTATCTGTATTCCTTCGATCGACGAAAGTTCGCTTCATAGTGTGCCTAATTTAGTGAAATCTATGTACTCAGGGTTTTTGCCGCTGCTTTACGTAAACCAATTCAAAACTTTTTTGTTCGTTAAATTTGGCACTTTTCCATCCATTTGGAAGGAATCCCAAAAAATAATTCCTCTCCATAAAATTGGTAAGAAATCCGAAGCATCCAACTATAGGGGTGTTTTCAAATTTTCCGCTATTCCTAAAGCTTTTAAAAAGTTAATTACTTCTATAATTTCACCATCGCAGCATGGATTTGTGAAACGTAGATCTACAACCACTAACCTTTTAGAATTTACATCATTGACGATCGAAGGATTTCGGAATGCAAGACAAACTGATGTCATATATACTGATTTTAGCAAGGCTTTCGATTCTATTAATCATACATTACTTCCCCTTAAATTAAATAACATTGGCTTCCCTAGCCCTTTAGTTTCCTGGATTCGGGAACATCTGACAGGCAGAACACAGAAGGTTTTTTCAAGTCTTTATATTCTAGGTCATAAATGTGACTTCGGGAGTGCCCCAGAGCAGTCATCTGGGACCATTGCTTTTTACTTTCTTTACCAATGATCTTCCGTCTGTTATAAATCACTCTCATGTCCTTATGTACGCAGATTATGTTAAGCTTTGTCTTAGTTACAAAGATATTATCTCTCCCTGTCGGTTACAATCTGATCTTGAAAATTTTCAGTCATGGTGTCAAAATAATTTGTTAAGTTTAAATCCAACTTTACTAAAATACTCCGCGGTTGGTAACTTATTTTTTTAATGATATCCCACTAAAACCTTTTAATGAGATGAACGATTTGGGCATCCTTATGGACTGTAAATTAACCTTTAAATCTCATATCTTCACTACCGTAGGTAAAGCTATGGGTGTTCTTGGGTTTGTTAAACGATGGTCAAAGGAGTTTGATGACCCTTATACAACCAAAATTCTTTTTACCTCATTGGTTCTTCCTATTTTAGAATACAGATTTTGCTTATGGTCTCCTCAATATGAGTTTCGACTCTTTGCTCTTCGTGGTCTGAACTGGGGTCGCAATATCAATCTGCCATTGTACTCTAGTAGACTTCTTCTTGTTAACCTACCATCTCTTACTAATCGTAGAATAATGCTTGGAGTGATTGTTATGCACAAGCTCCTTAATGGTGATATAGACTCTCCTAAGCTATTGAGCCAAGTAAATCTATCGGTTCCTTGTAGGCCTACTAGAAATTTTATACCTCTATCTCTTCCCCGCTGTACTACTTTACTTTTTCCTTTTTTAAACAATATTATTTTATCGGCTTTTCTTCTTTGTTTTCCAGTGCCGGTGTTGGTCGTCGTACAGGCCAGTATGTTGCGGCGCCGGTACCGGCCATCTTTGTGCTGAAGTTGGAGTATCCCTTCTCTTTTCAAACAGGCTATTTTGGTAGGGATCTGGTGCCGGTCGTCTTTGTGCATGTATTCGATTATTCTCGCACAGGCTAGTTTGGTGGGGCGCCCGTGCCGGTAATCTTTGTGCAGGTATATTTGCACATTGGGGTGTCTAGGGGTGCCGGTCAATCTTTCGGGCACTCTTCTGCTGGTTTCTTGTGGATTTCTTCCTGTGGCGGAATGTGTTTATTGATTTTTAACTTACGAGTACTAGTAGAAGATGGGTCTGTGGAAATTTGTTTTGTGGTAGAGCTCAGTTTGTAATTTTACGGTAGCAGTCCAACTTACAATAATTTGAGAATTTCTCGTTTTTTCTTTTTGAGTTTTCCTCTTATTCCACCTCTCTTATTTGACCTCATCACTCTGCTTCCTCAGTTTCATCCTCCTTGTTTTATTTTTCTTCCTTCTTCTTTCTTCTTGATTCCATCGTTAGTGAAAGGTCTTTATTGTCCTGTTATGGTCGCCATGTAAAGTAGGTAAAGTAATTATTAAAACACTAAAGCGTTAGCTCCGTTTCGTTCAGTTGTCAGTTCTTTATTCTTTAATTTGTGTTTTGTCTTAACCTAATACTTAACATAAGTATATAAAGATATTCTTATAAAGAGAGAAAATGTAGTATATAAGTTAATAGATTCGTCTCTTTTGGTTTATTATATAAATTCCAATTAGATTAATACCGATATAAGTTTTGGCAACAACAGCTTATATTTGTGTGTAGTGCCTCTTTGAGTTCTATTTGATACTGCTGATCGGGACACGTGGGTGCGAGCTTCAAGCCTATTAAGCTCAAGCTGCGAAATTCCAGCTTTGTGGGACCAAAGCCTCGAGTGATAACTTTAAAGCTTGATATCACCTGTGTGCTGCTCAAGCTTTAAAGGTTTAAAGCTTTATATGATAACTAATTTAACTAATTAATTTTAATTTAATTTTTTCATCGTTTGAGTTAAATAAGTCAATAGGTTTCTGCCCTGTTACCGAATGAATACTTCGATTGTACTCTATAGTGGCTAGCAATATTATGTCTGTTGTGTCCTCTATTCCTCTTTCTAGCTTTGGGCATCTGCCGATTTTGCTCAAGGTGCTGTGAAACCTCTCAACCTGCCCGTTCGAAGAACTATGCATAGGGGCAGTGTTTGCAATGTCGATACCAAAATGATCGCGAAGGCAGGACACAATAGTTCAAAGAGATCTCGTTATCACAATAAATTGTTTTTGTTCGAGGGAATACATTTAATAGCTGCAGAAAGTGTATTTGTACATCCAAAATTGTACGAGAAGCTATCTTTTATACTACTGCGAATTTAGATAACTTATCCACACATGTCGGAAAATAAGTTGAGTCCGTAGAGTAGATGTCAACATGCAAAAGTTCCCCGTCATAAGTTGGAATAGGAGTCTCGCATACCGGGTGTCTCGCTGGATGTCTAGCTTACTTGCCATTCGAACAAATCTTGGAATTTAACGCAACTTTTTGCCTTTTTTTCCATTCTAGGAAAAAATAACCGCGAAGAATTTGTTTTATGTTTTCTTGAGAAGATCTATGAACTCTATTATGTTCTTGATTAATAATTTCTAGTTGTTCGTTTGGGTTAACAATATCGGTTACCATTACTTCAGTGTGTCGGAAAACTGTCTTAAGGAAAAGATCCAACAAACGATGCTGAATTTTACCAAGCACAGACAATTCACACTTAATTGCATTAACTACACCTAACTTCACGCAGTCCTGCACAGTGTTAATTAAGTTTTGAAAATCAGTAAATACTATCAGATGTCTTAATTTCTTGCCAAACAAAATAGTGGTTTTCTTAAAGTGAGATTTTCCATGTTCGAGAATTATTTGCTTGGCGTAACAGTTGACCGGTCTAGTAACGGATTCTATAGTATTTGAATACGACTCCTCACTAAGAATTGTTGCAGCGTCCGAATTTTGATCTGCCTCAGTATAATTTAAATACTGGCGAGATAAGGCGTCCGCAACTAAATTATCCTTGCCGGGTTTATATGTTGCATCGTATTCTTCAATAATCGCGTTCTATCTTTGGATTTTAGAATTTGGATTTCGATCCGATATGGCGTAAGTAAGAGGCTTATGATTCTTATAAATCTTAAGGCCTTTTACACCGTAGAGGTAATTTCTTAATGATCTGAGAGCCCAAACAATTGCGAGCAACTCTCTTGTTGGTCGCATAATGCTCTTCTGCTTTTTGCTTAGGATTCTCAAGATCATCGTGATGGGACGGCCATCTTGAGATAAAACTGCTCCCAAGGCATTTGAAAAAGCGTCGGTCGTAAAATCGAATGGCTTGGATATGAGAGCATTACCTCCTCTGATATCAAAATCTGTTTTAATTTACTGAACGCCTCGCGCTGATTCTTGTCTAATGAAATTACTATTTTTTTTGACTGCGACGCTGTAACACTGCCATTTTCACCTCTCAGAATATCTGTTAAGGGTTTAGCTATTTTTGAGTAATCCCTTATAAATCGTCTGTAGTATCCAGACAAGCCCAAGAAGAAGCTAAGCGATTTTAGAGTGCGTGGTTCCGGAAATGCTTTGATTGCCTCCACTTTCTTGGGACAGGTTTTAATCTCACTGCGACTGACTATAAATCCCAAATACTCGAAGCAAAAAGGCTTGATAAAATTAACTCTACATGTGACTCTACAAATGATAACGTCATCTATATAAACAAAGCAATATTTCCCAATGTGCTCCCGGAGGACATCATCGATGGCCCTTTAAAACACACTGGGAGCGTTTTTGAGTCCGAAAGGAAGGCGACAAAATTCAAATTTTCCACCGCTAACAGAAAAAGCAGTCCTTTCTCAATCCCGCTCTGCTAGCTCGATTTGGTGAAATCCAGATTTCAGATCGAGTGTTGTAAAAAAATTAGATCCGCCCAGGTTGGATACAATGACTTCGATGTTTGGAATAGGATACGAGTCTTCAATTGTTTTTGCATTTAATTTTCTAAAATCTATAACCATCAGTATATTGTTGAATGGGGATCTCGATGGTCTAATAATCCCATCGTCGAGCAGCAAATGTATTTCATTATTGACAAACGGCCTTACACTCATAGGGTACGGGTATAATTTAGAATGTGTTGGCTCTTCATCTTGTGTTCGGATTGTTGCAACAATATTAGTATTGTAGGGAAGCTTCTCATTAGGATCGGCGAAGACCCCGTATTTTCGCTTTATCATTTTATGAAAAGGTTCCTTTATGGCAGACGGCACTGCCTCAGCTTTAAACTGTAAATGACTTAAAATTATTGTAAATGACTGTAAATTACTTTAGCTTTGAAATTCAGAGTCGCGTTAACATTTTTTAATAGATCAAGCCCTATAACACCATCGAAAGTACGCGGTATTTTGTCTGAAACGTGACGTGGAAAGGTCAACATCCATTGGTTCGCCCAAATATTGTATGACACCCGGCGTGCTGTTACCTTTTTGCAATACCCGGTTGTCAGTGATGGTCCTATTGGTCTGTGCTACAGCATTGGCATCACTACCTAAGTTTGGTTGTCTATTAGAAAAATAAGGATTGCAATGACCTGGAGCTGAATCTGAGTTAATTATTTTTTGTGTTGGTTGCCTGTTCCTTACAGGTGTTTCAGCACTACCTTTTGCAAAATGCGAAGCAAAAGTGTAACGCTCATGTTTTGCTCCGACTTCTTGTGCTAGTGCCAATGCACATGGTAAATCACTAGGTCTTGATGCAAACACTATATCGCATAGGGGTTTTTTTAATCCTGATATAAATACTCTTAAAGCATCACCTATATATTTTTCGTTGATTGCATCAGCAATATCTGTTTCACAGGTCATATTGGTCTTGTTACTTAACAGAGTCAATTTCTTTTCTATCTCGTCATAAAATCCGAGAGCTGTCATTGTTCCCTGTCTTAAAGTAGATTAGATAAGCAGGTCGCTTATCCGAGTAAGTAAAGTCCAGCCTAGCAATTATGGCATCAAAATTGAACACTGTACTAAAAGATGATAATACACCGTCAGCAGCACCTCTAATTTTATTTCTAATTATTGTTACCGCCTGAAAATGGCGTGAGCTTCCATCAAATTCTTCGAAAATCTCATACACATTATGTGCGGCCTCTCGTCAAGACAGATATGACCCAGGTTGGCCAGAAAATTCGGGAAAAGTTTTCACAGCATCTACCGTTTCCTCGCATTTCATTCCAGGAACAATTTTTACTTTTTCCCATCTTTTTGCTGTCGGTTTGTTAGCAATGCCGTTTATTTGATTTTTTATACTGTTCAATTCGATTTCAAACTCCTTCGTGTATTTTCAGCAGCTTCCCCTACTAACAATCTAACTTAATCTGCATTCATTTTTAAGGTAATCTCGTTCAAATTTAATTGTTCGAAAAAATATTCTAGTTCAACCAAGGAGGAGTCGCACATCACGAATTATAGTTCATGTTTTTTTTTTTTTAATTAAATGAATTGAAAATTGAAATAATTGTTAGAAAAAATAATGTTTTTTTCTTTGTATTTCTCACAGCACGTGTTTGAGAAAATTCATACACAGTGAGCAGAAGACTTACAAAAATTTTAGATGAATTTTAATTTATTTATCCAACTTTGCGAAGATTTTTCCGTAGTTTCCAGTTTTCTGTTGTTACAGGTTTTTCCGTTAGCCGCCAGTTAATAGATTCGTCTCTTTTGGTTTATTATATAAATTTCAATTATTTTAATACAGATATAAGTTTTGGTAACAACAGCTTATATTTGTGTGTAGTGCCTCTTTGTGTTCTATTTGATACTGCTAATCGGGACACGTGGTTGCGGGCTTTAAGCCTATTAAGCTCAAGCTGATATCAGCTGCGAAATTCCAGCTTTGTGGGACCAAAGCCTCGAGTGATAACTTTAAAGCTTGATATCACCTATGTGCTTCGCAAGCTTTAAAGGTTTAAAGCTTTATATGATAACTTATATATGTATAATATTATGCAAATAAACATTCTCACGCTCGCTTAAGAGTTTTATGCAGACGCTGTAGTTCGTCTGTGTGGTCAGTCCACATTGGTGGTTGATCATATTTCAAGCTTGCTTCTGTTTGTGTAATGTGTCGCAGCGGTCACACATAGCATACACTACCAAGTGTCGGCTATATGACCGATTTAATGTGAGTATTACGTTGTATTGGTTAATATTATTATTAAAGTGAACATACTACACATTATCTATAAATATAGGCTATTTTTTGCGGTTATGTTATTTCTTTTTTCTTTTATTCTTGTTATCTTTCATTTTTCACCGTTTTTTAATTGTTGATGTTTGATTTTTGGTAAATGCAATCGAAAGATTTTCTTATATATTTGATTTACAATTGAGTGTTATCGGTCTGACCGACTCTTTCCTCGATTTTTTTAGAAAACTGGTTTCCACTTAACAAAATAGTATTAGTATCAGATCAATATTTATGGCTAGATTTGTTCAGAACTGTTTTAAAATAATATTTTAAAAATTTAAACCTTTCCCAAAATGTAAATAATCATTGCCAAAGCCTTTTAAGTATTTACACTGTTATTAAAAACTGCTTAAGCGATAGAGACTTCACTTTAAACTGCAAAAAAACTAAAACGCCCAAATTGTGATATTCCTAAAAGGTTTAGTATGTGAAAATTTGGATTAATTAGCCAAATTCTTTTCTCTAAAAGTCTCTGTACATATATGTATATATAAAACTAGAAGGATGGGCTTCGGCCATGCCAAAGTTTGTATACCCTTCCAAATTGTTTTTTTGATTTGTATATAATTTGGCAGAATCGTTTGGAAGTATGTATATAAATGAAAAATAAAAAATTTCATTCAAAGAATTTCTTTTAGTCCGATTGTTCCTATATATATGTAAAGATGTATAATAATAAGTTTAATGTTAATTTATCTAAGTTGATCAAATTCAGGGTTCTAGTGCTAAAGATAATACCAAGGTATTCGACTTTTTATTTTCACTTAACTAGTCGACTGCGACTTCTTATATGACTTTCTATATCAACCTTCTACTTTCGACTTCCCCTTTCGACTGCCTCATCTCGGCCGCCTTTTCTCATCCTCTGCCCTTCCATCCCTTTCGTGCATTTCGACAACGATTTACCAGTGATGGGAGAGTATGCAGGTCCCACCACTTCACATATATATATATATAGCATGTACCATATAGTTGTCAGATTTTGCTGAAACTCTATAGATATGTATGTATATTTCTATTTATATCAAATTTTGAAGTAGTAAATTGGGAGCTATATGATATAGTCATCCAATTGGAATGATTCCAAGATATACAATGCCTGTCGAAGATCCCATTGGTATGCAAATCACTAACATCAATTCTTGCTATAACTTTGTTTCTATGCTTTAGTAAGCATTTTGATTCTGTTATACGCAAGGTCACTAACTTTTTTATTTTGAGTACTGTGCTTTGGCAAAAGTTCGGTTAGTTTGTTGATGATGGCAATTATTGTTTGCTCATCACCAATTAGGTTTCTAGCATGACCCTTTAGTTTGGTTTTTATTATACTGACTGCAATTGTTTTGTGATTACCTTTCAGCGTATCAATTAAGTTGAGCGCATCTAGGAAACTCCAAAGGTTCTCAACTTTTCCATCGAACTCTGGTATTAGAGATGAAGCAAGCCTTAAGAACTCAGTCACAGATTATTCATTGGCCATTGTTGGTTTGCCAACGGGTGTTTGTAGTGAAGGAGGTACTACTGACGGCTTTTCGACTTTTGCTTAGATTCATCTAGACTATTTGTGGCTAGAATTGACTCGTCAAATTTAGCATCTGTATTTAATGCGTTTGGTACAAAAATATGGAGATTATATCTATCAGAGATTGTTCTAAGTTGTGTTCTTAGTCGGTCTAGATTTTCTCTCGCTTGTAGCAAGTGTAAATCATTAAGCCGACTGAACACTTCAACGATTAAATTTGTTAATTGAAATTTACTCATGTTTTACTCTGGTTTTATTTGTCGAACTACTCTATGGTTATTGACGATTTGAACAATTTTTGTCCATTCTATGGAATGGCATTATTTGAAAGTTACCTTATATTTTAAAAACATTTTCTTCAAAAATCCCAAATTTTTACAATCTAAGAATGGACTGAAATGCAAATTGTACTTTTCCACTTACAAATGTTCGGAATCGTATATTCATATGTATTCTGTTTGTTTTCGAAGGATATTAATAGAATTTGCTATGAAATTTGCGTGATTCTGTAATTTAATGTCCCTTTCTCTAATTATATCCTACAAATCTCACTCGTCTTTACTTGTGATGCACCAATGCATTATACAATATATACATATAAGTTAACTTAGACCTGGACCAATGCCCGCTGGTCCAGGGCAGAGTTTCTAAATTCTCTCAACCCCTCGGATTACCCACCAAATTATTATAACTGATGATTGCATTTCAATATGGGTTTTATTATAAAAGGGAACTTCTTCTTTGCTCTCTCCAAACTCGACTACTGGCTCCTCGTTGTTCCACTAGCCTAGCAACCTCGGCCAGTCCAGCCATTTCTTTCCTTTGTCCTCCTCCGTCCTTGCCTCCGCCCTTGCCTCCGCTGTAGAATCAACAAACATTTCTTGCCGCTGTGTCCACAAATGTTTGGTTGGCGCGATCGGATTACCATCCGGTATGCTGCGTTTGTTTATTCCAATTGCTAACAGCGCTTATTTACAACGTGCTTCCTGCAGTGGTGGCCGCAGAGGGGCCCTTTAGGGCCGTAGGGAGGTGGGTGATGTTAACTCCTCCCCCCCTAAGATCGGCGTCCCGCAGATCAGATTGATGCGACCTGGATATCCCCGGGTAACGCAGTTTTGGTTACTGGGAATATTGCTGGCATTTTCAGGATTCCTTTAGTGGAAGTTAGTTTTTTCCATGTAAGGACTGCTGGCATCGCCGTCATTCGTGATGTTGTGTGAATTAAGTAAGACCTACCAGAAATAGTTATGGTTTCGTTGACAAATCTTACTACGAATGTGCCGTTAAGTTGATGGGTTCCGGAGGTTGTTGTGACTGTTCCATTGAAGCCCGTAGCGAGAATGGTTCCTTCATCCACTAACGTTATCCGTTGCTGATTGTCTTGCAGGTAATGGCATTCTGCATTACCTCCCTTGATTAGGCGTGGTATGCAGCCTCCTTTTTCTAGCATTTTTAAGGCCGTTTCCTGGCAGACTGTGGTATTGCCGATGGACAGATAGTCGCCTAATAATTGGAATGTTTCATCTTTGCCCTCTATCACGGTGTTTGTATCCAGGATGATTCGTCTTCCTTCTAGGACCGTCGGAAACAAATGTAGTAGTTTGTACTTCTGGTTCGTGACTTTTGGGATCGCTAATATATAGAGAAGCGCCGTCCCATTTGTCATCAGCGTGGGCCGGGAAAATTCTACAGCTTCGACTGCGTTCGTGTAGGGTAGCCCTTTTATTTGTACGAGGATATCCTGGATCTCATTCTGGTCGTTACAATTAATAAAGTTAAAAATATATAAGATGTTACATTTAATATTTTTGTGTAATATTATAAGCTTTGTGAAGGAAGTTATCTGGTATTTGTCTTAATCTTTTTTTTCTTTTTTTTTTTTTTTAAAGGAAATAAGAAAGCATACAACCAACCACAGTTGTTATAAGGTGTAATAGTTATTCTTAATTAGATCCGAATGAAGTGAAGTACTTATGTTTGCATTACCTAAGACTAAACTTATTCGTTACTATAAGTGAACCATGGTGTTTAGGAGTAGCCAATGCATGTGCTACATTTTGTAGTTACAGCTTCTCGAACATAGGTTACTATATGACGATAATAATGGGGAACATATTAAAGATTCCTACTTTTTTTGAAGTTTGGACCTTAGATGCGTTTTGTGAAAAGTTTTCCCTGATTTCGTGCGAATTGTTACTTTCCTATCTTGTTCTACCTCTTCAATGTAACGCTTCTTGTCCTTACTTTTGATTCGTTTGTTGGCCACAAATATTTTTTCACCGGTCGCATATTTGGGTAAGTTTCCCGCTTTTTCGTTCTGACGTTTAATGGCTAGTTGCTGTTTGTGTTGTTTTAGCCTCTTACATCCTCGAGTAAATCTTGTTTAAAATTTGTGAGACTCTGATAATTAATTCTGGGGGTTCTATATACGAAAATATCTACTGGTTTACGCTTCGTAACCGAATGTATTGATTTGTTATACCTATCAGTTACCATAGATATTAATTCTGAGGGTTTTAAATTTGCGAAGTCATGTTTGTCCATTACTTAGAGTTTCGGGACAGTGAAGTAATGTAGGGCTCCTGCTAATGCTTCTCTAATGTTTAGCGAATTTGGAAAATTTATCTATGAAACTTAAATATTTGCGTTTTTCTAATAAAGAAACGTCAATGTGCATAATTTCACCTGGGTAATTGGGTATAGGAGTTGGTTGCAATGGCACCTTTTCCGGATGTCTATCATACTTGAAGAGTTTGCACGTGCGGCAATCAGCCACAAATAGCCTAATTCTTCTTGCCATGCTGGGAAAATAAAATTTTTCAAGAAGTTGAAGACGAACTTCATCTACATTACGGTGTGCTCTACTGTGTTCTTTATCTATTTGTGATAAAATGTCGTCCTCATCCGTCAGGTCGACCACCAATCTCTGCGCAACCCTAATTTTATAATTAATAAATGAATCAAGGCATACCTGTTGCAAGAGTTGAAGATCGGATTCAGGCATCTTAACTCCGTTGATCACTGAGGGATTAATATGTGATTTTAAGGAAGACTTAATTTCCTTCGTTGTGAAGGTTGTAAGAGGTACGATGTGCCGGGAATAACCTGGGCAAGGTGTGCAACAAGTGTACTCCATGCACGATGGGTCGAATACAATTTGATTTCTGAATACATTGATGGGTACCTCTACATGAGGGATAAGATCAGAATAATCCTGCATCGCACTATGGATAGTAGCAAGGGAGTTTGTATCATCCTGCAACTACATTTGACCTGCCTGATTTATAAAGGAAAAGAAAAGACTTGAGTTCTTTTAAAGTCTTTGGGGGCGATATGTTGAGAATTACTTCTACCTTTTTTCCATTTACTTTAATACCGTCTGCAGTTACTACATATCCCAGGAATTCTACTTGATTTTGTAAGAAGTGAGTTTTTTCTAAATTGACCTGCAAGCCCGCTTCTCGCAGCCTAGAAAATATAGCCCTGAGATGCACCCAATGCTCCTTATAAGATGAGCTAAAGACGAAGATGTCGTCTATGTAGTCGTAGCAAATTTTTCCTATAAATTCTCTAAGAACGTCGTCTATCATTCTCTGGAAGATGGCGGGGCGTTTTTCAGGCCGAATGGTAATCTAAGGAATTCGTGTTTTGCATTTAACGTTGAAAAAAAAACGTCTTTGGTATATCGGATTCTTCCATCTGAATTTGGTGAAATCCAGAAGTCAGATTAAGGGTAGTAAATAATTTTGCCGTGCCAAGGCTTGCCAGTGTGGCCGTAATATCGGGGATAGGGCATTTATCTGCTATCGTAACACTATTGAGCCTTTTGAAATCGATTATCAACCCAAACTGCTTCTCTCCACTTGGTTTTGGTTATAAGGGCTTGTTGAGGGTCTAATGACACCTTTTCGCAGCAGTTGTGCCACTTGCCGATCCACTTCGTCCCTCATATGTACTGGGTATGGGTAAAACTTGGAAAAGATCGGTTCATCCGTGTTCATTGGAATGTTAGCCTTTACTTTGGTTTTAACAGCTGTGCCCGTCATTAGTGGTTCAAATACTGAGGCAAACTCGGACAAGATGATTTGTAACGTTGGGTTGACAAGTTCAGTCAGGGGTGTGGTATTGGAAAGGGAATTAATTTGAGCTGCCTTTTGATTTAATAACGGAATGGAGATTCCTGGGGAAATTATAAGCGCATCGTTTTCAATTTTTGCTTTTAGCTGCCTTAAGGTACCATCCTATGATACCATCAAAAATGATAAAAGGTAAAAGGAATGTTATTGCCGTAGGGAGCAAAAAATTGTCCTTCGACATAATGAGTAATTTTAAGTGAACCCCCCGCAGATTGAACTAAGAAGGGTGTTTTGAAGGGAATGGTCCCTCTGAAAAGTTTGGGGCTTATGAAGTTTCTATTGGCCCCCGTATCGATCAGGAACTTGTAAATGACTCCCCCAGCCCCCTCATACTCTAGGTATGGTACGCTGGAGAGGCTATCTTCATAAAATTTACTTGGTTACCAACCTCTACTTGGTTTGCGCTATTTCCCGAGGTGAGCATGCAACATACTCGCCCAAG
Source organism: Drosophila emarginata (assembly GCA_037075365.1). Taxonomy (NCBI): domain Eukaryota; kingdom Metazoa; phylum Arthropoda; class Insecta; order Diptera; family Drosophilidae; genus Drosophila; species Drosophila emarginata. The sequence goes on from JBAMCD010000303.1 coordinate 768,463, forward strand.
GCGGTGGTGTTCTCCGGCAGCTCCTCGTATACTATTTCTTCGACGTAACTAAAATCTTTGGGGTCGGATACGTAATTGCCCTCACTGGATTCTAGGAGAGGAGGGGATGTCTCAAGATGAAACAGTGGTTGTGACCTTTTGAAAGGGTTGGACACCTCGCTTGTTGTTCGTTTGGCATTTCCATCCATGCGACCACTAAGGAAACTATTTTTCGAATGACCAGAGCGGCTGGCCTCCATTTTGAGGGGTGGCGGAGGTTTTGAGAAACTCATTCTCTGACCCGATTGGGGCCTAGGTGACGAATGGTAAATGGGTCCGTTTTGCCTGGCATAACCACTAGTAGGTTGAACTTCCTTTGTGGGCCGGGGTGTGACCGAAGGGGTTGGTGGTCTATACATCGGGCTTGGCTGGTAAGAGTACTCTGATCTTGGATGAAGATTTTGAATGTGCTGGGATCTGGGTTTGGGTAGTTTTTATAATTCAAGGGCAAATAAGAAAGCATCGTCGAGAGTTTAGGGATGGTTGACCATCAAAAACCGTGAGATGGCTGAAGACAATAGATGAAGATGTGAAGACCCATAAGGTCCTTTCCCGGTAAGATTCCCTCATGGCGTTCATGGTATTTGTACTATGGTTCGCGTTTCGCATTTCCCCAAGTATGAGCGTTAAATGCGTGGTTACATTATTCTGAGACATTGTACCTAATTCGTGTTCCAAGGCTCGTATATCCCATCTGTTTTCATAACGGGCAATCAATGCCCCTCTAATGGCGGGCCAATCATCGTCACCCACGTCCAAATTAACCAGAATTCTATCCGCTTTTCCTCGCACTTTACTCCCAAGATGGAGCACGATTGCCCTATATAAGGGTCTATCCCTCATCACCTGATAATCTTCTATAATGGCCTCAGCCAATCTAAGCCAAGTACCAAACTCAGCCGTTTCACCCGAGAAAGGCAGCATTTCCTTAACACTATCTGGCAAAACAGCAATTTTGTCCAACTCTTAAGCGTTAACCGCTCTAACCGTTGGCATAGCCTCTTTAATAATTGGCTCCTTATTAACTTCCTCAATGGCCTGCATTCTGTTTCCTAGAGTTTTTACTGAAACCATGACCTCGGTCAATTTGTCTGCCATAGCCTTCACTGCCTCTCTAAGTTCATCCATGGTAAAGAAAAGGAAGAAATAAATTTTTTTAATGAACTGTACTTGAAATAGAATCAACTTCAATGGATTGAAAAGGAATTCACTCGCACCTAGCGAGGATAAGAAAAAATTTTGCAGACAACCAATGGTTATCGCAGAGAAGTGTTATGTGTTAAGAGAGGTGTTGGACAAATTTAGTACCCTGGCAATGATGCTATTCAGCCACAGTTTCCAAAATACGCTGTTTGCAAGCCCTTAGGCGGGGTTAATGTTACAATTTGTTTTACAAAAGTTCAGATTTTTTTTGTGTTGTGTTGGTTTGTATTGTGTATTACGATTCTAAATAATTGTGTGTGTGTGTATGTGTGCTGCATTCGCATTTCTTCGTGGATTGACGTGTTTTTTTTTCGCTCCTGCTTAAATATTAATTTTCGGCTTAAAATCATTGAGATTGACTCTATAACTTTTTTTAATAATCCAGTGTTAACTTTGTTAATAACATAAAACCAATCCATCGATTTGAATTTGCGCTATTTATGTTTAATTATACAAACGCAAAATCAAAGCATTAAACTTATTGTTTCTGAACAACAACAAACCCTACACAGTTGTTGCTGTTCTTATTAATCTTTGCTCTTGTGTTTGTACTTCTTACCATTTCAATTTGCTCTCGCGCTCTCGCCCACACATTGTTGTTGCATGTGCATTGTTTGTGGCTCTCCCGCTCTTCTTTAATTCCTTTTGTTCATGCTCGCATCTTTGCACCGCGTACAAGTGACACGTGTAACTGTGTAATTTCTCTTAGATATTTTCAATCTTTCTCTGCAAGTTTGACCCAAGTGTCAAATTTGCTTTAAAACTGAGTGAGTTTTTCCTTTGGCTTTTTTTTGTGAAATTTTTTTTCTTGTTTCAATTAATACTTGCAATTAATTTTATAATGGCTGTCTGCTCTAAAAAAAAGTGTTTAAACCCTCCCGCGCCCCATAACGCATTTCTCGCATGTTGGCTGTGTGAAAATGTCATGCACGTTAAGTGTGCTGGCTACACAGCCAAGGTAAGAGATAGCTTGGAGCAAAAAAGGGGTCTCAAATGGGGATGTGACTCATGCCGAGAAGTTGAAATCGAGATGAGGGTATTTATGAGGCAGACCAAGGATAGGTTTAAAAAACTCTCATCTAGTTTTCGTAAACTCTACGACGAGTTTAATGCTGTGGAGACGGAATTTAGTAGCTATAAGCTGCTGAATGAGTCTCCAAAGCGAAAGAAAACTAGTGTGCGTAACTTGTCCCCGCATCTGCCGATACCTAACTTAGTCTCGGCCGCGATGTCACATTCACCATCTCAAGACACAAATCCGCCGCAGCTAATATCGTTTACAACCCCCATCCCGCATGGTGGCCGTAAGGATGAGGCGATTTTCGTTTCTCCAGGAATTGGTCTCTCCCTGCAGACGAATTAAAGCTGTAGTTTCCCAAAAGTCTGGGCAATCATCAAGTGTTGTTATTGCCGATAGTCGTCCAGTTACAGGCACACTCACGGATAGTCAAGGCGACTCCATTGCGATAACTAGAGACGCCATTGATTTAAGGCCTGGCTCCCGTAGGCCTCTGACTGGAGTTCTTCCTTTAAATTAGGTGTCCCGGTCGAACTGTTTTACTACATTTGTAGTAACAGTTTTTGGCCGGATCATATCTTAGTAAAAGAATACACGGCCAAAAAGAAAACTCACAGGTCAGTCAAGCTTTCTATCCCTCCCAATTCCTTGCCTTCTGGAACGCCAGCATCTGCTGGTGTCCAAAAAAACTAGTTTCGTCCCTTTTTCTGGCCTATCAGAATGTAAGAGGACTTAAATCTAAGCTTCCTAGACTATATGTAGATAGTTTAGTTTTGACTTCAAAATATTAGTGTTTACAGAGACATGGCTTAAACCTGATATAAACTATGCATCTGTTCTTTCTTTAATATTTTCAATTTATAGGTGTGATCGGACTTCTAGTGTAGGAGGAGGAGTTTTGATTGCGGTGAACTCTGCCTTATCTTCTGATCCGATTCATCTATCTGATAATCAGGAAATTGAGTTTGTCAGTGTCAAGGTTGGACGTAAATCCTTCTCGGTCTACATCACTTGTTTTTATAACCATCACAATCCGATATTACGGTATATATTAAACATTTAAAATATATTCAACATGTTTCATCATTGCTTTCTAATAGTGACATATTAATTGTCTTTAGTGATTTTAATTTACCTGAAATAGCATGGTCCCCTTCTGACGAGTCTGGCCTGTTGCTCCCTTGTACTTCACATTTGTTTATTGATGGCCTATTCGTTAACTCAAATAAATCCAGTGCGTAATAAAAATGGAAGATCTTTGGATCTGATATTCGTGTTGGATTCTACCAACTACGCAGTCGCTAGAATTGACCCTATTGTCTTTCCAGAAGACAACTTTCATCCCACTTTGGAATTAACTGTTGATCTGACGTTTCGTGCACCAATTGTTAGTGCCTGCCCTGTGCCCAAATCCCGTAACTTTCGTAAAACTAACTTTGTCAAACTAAATAGTCTCATTCTTTCAACAGATTGGTCCTCCTTGTACAGATGTTCAGACATGAATCAAGCTATTTCTTTGTTTTATAATACTCTCGATTCTCTTTTTGAAGTTTGTGTCCCATTGAGGACTCCGGTGTTGTCTCACAGACCTCCCTGGTTTTCTCGTGAGTTATCCAACTTAAAGAATGTGAAATCGAGATATTATAGAAAGTATAAGAAATCGTGTCGTTCTTCAGACTTTGCTCTATACGCAGTTGCACGTTCTAACTTTATGATGCTTAATGCAGAATGCTATAAAAATTACCTTCAGCGTTGTAAATTAGAGTTTTCCCGCGACCCGAAGCGGTTTTATAATTTTGTCAATACTAAACGTAAGACATCTATCCACCCATCTTGTTTATCTTTTGAAAATATCACAGCCGATTCTGATCAAGCAATTGCTGATCTGTTTGCTGATTTTTTCACATCTACTTACTCCTCAGTAGAATATCGAGCAAATCTTCCGTATCATTATCAGTTAAGAAAATCTAATTGTATCTGTATTCCTTTTTGAAAAGTTAATTACTTCTCAACTGCAACATTTTTGTAGTTCTATAATTTCACCATCGCAGCATGGATTTGTGAAACGTAGATCTACAACCGCTAACCTTTTAGAATTTACATCATTGACGATCGAAGGATTTCGGAATGCAAGGCAAACTGATGTCATATATACTGATTTCAGCAATTCTGTTGATTCTGTTAATCATACGCTACTTCTCCTTAAATTAAATAACATTGGCTTCCCTAGCCCTTTAGTTTCCTGGATTCGGGAATATCTGACAGGCAGAACACAGAAGGTTCTTTTCAAGTCTTTATATTCTAGGTCCATAAATGTGACTTCGGGAGTGCCCCAGGGCAGTCATCTGGGACCATTGCTTTTTACTCTTTTTATCAATGATCTTCCGTCTGTTATAAATCATTCTCATGTCCTTATGTACGCAGATGATGTTAAGCTTTGTCTTAGTTACAAAAATATTATCTCTCCCTGTCGGCTATAATCTGATCTTCAAAATTTTCAGTCGTGGTGTCAAAATAATTTGTTAGGTTTAAATCCAACCAAATGCAAGGTCTTGACTTTTCACAGAAAGACTCCGCGGTTGGTAACTTATTTTCTTAATGATACCCCACTAAAACGTTTTGATGAGATAAGCGATATGGGCGTGCTTATGGACTGTAAATTAACCTTTAAATCTCATATCTCCACTACTGTAGGTAAAGCTATGGGTGTTCTTGGGTTTGTTAAACGATGGTCAAAGGAGTTTAATGACCCTTATACAACCAAAATTCTTTTTACCTCATTGGTTCGTCCTATTTTAGAATATGGATCTTGCATATGGTCTCCTCAATATGACTCACACAAATCAAGAATAGAATCTGTCCAAAAACAGTTCCTACTCTTTGCTCTTCGTGGTCTGAACTGGGATCGCACTATCAATCTGCCATCGTACTCTAGTAGACTTCTTCTTGTTAACCTACCATCTCTTACTAATCGTAGAATAATGCTTGGTGTGATTTTTATGCACAAGCTCCTTAATGGTGATATAGACTCTCCTAAGCTATTGAGCCAAGTAAATCTATCGGTTCCTTGTAGGCCTACTAGAAATTTTATACCTCTATCTCTTCCCCGCTGTACCACTAACTATGCTCTGCATGAACCTTTCCAAGTACTTTGTTCTGATTACAATCGACTTTACTGTGTAATCAGTTCGGAGCTCTCTCTTCCTACATTAAAAACATCTATCCTTTTACATTTAGCTCGTAGCTAGTTATAGTTTTCGTTTCTTGTCTGTTTTGTGGAATGTCCCCGCGACTCGAGCCGTGCGTCATGCGGCTAGCGCCCCTCGGTCGGTTGGGCGGGAGGTTGTGGGCAATTAGTGCACCCGATGGGATTCGCGCGAAAAAAAAAAAAAAAAGTGTATTTTGGTTGTACTGGTAATTGTGGAAGAGTGGTGGTTGATGTTGTGTGTATTGTTTTCAGGACATGGCCAATTGTATGCCTAATTTTGAATAAACTTGGTTAGAAAAATGTTTACTTAAGCGACAAATAACTTCCTTCACTTACATGACCCGTTAGGGTATTCTACTGTTGTTTGTATGTTTATCTGTGATTCTTCTTACAGGATTGTAGGAAACCTGCTTGGATGAAAAGAAAGAAACAAGTTTAGTAAATTATTTCACACTGAGCTTGGATTTTGATTTGTTTTAAACTTTGTGGGTTTTTTTTTTTGTTTTACTTCTTTCTTATTTATAATTTTTTTCGATTTAAATTTTTTACTCTTCTTGTTTCTTTCTTGGTATTTTTTTATAATTTTTTTATTCTTCTTTTTTATTTCTTAGTATTTTTCTTGTGTTTTGTCGTTTGGACATTTCAAACTTAACACTAACGCACAGGACCTGCCCGCTGCCATGCCCTCCTGTGTCCGTTGAGGTTCCTATTCTGCACCTTTGGTCTGTAGACCTACTAAAGTAGGAGTCCCTCCATCACCACGCGTGGGATACATTCGATGGAAGGCAATGACTATGGGCCGAAGCTCCCACGCGTATATTATAAGAGACCGCCCCGGTCATTCACTCACCGGCGATGCCGACGCACCATTCAACTATAGTGTTTTCCTTTTCTTTTATAATAATAAAAAAAAACAAACGAGGGGCAACTAGATATTTTTCCTCTGATCACTCGGTGGGGTGTCGAACCCAGGCTAATGCCATCCGCTGATTTCTCGAGGATCAGTGGACACAAATATTTTTATTCATTTTTAATGATTCTGGTGTATTTTGTTTTTGTTTGGGGTTATTTTTGTTATTTCTTTTTTTTATTACATTTTTCTTTTTTTTGGTTTTTGGTTTTTTTTGTCTTTTCTGCTCCCTTGGTGGGGTTTTGAACCCCGGCGACTGCCATCCACTAATTTTCCAGGGAGCAGAATTATTTCGAAACACTACACTTTATTGTTTTCACTTGTGTGTTTTCTTTTCACATATCACTTGTTGCCCCACTCTAGTTCTGGATTATTGCCGGCACTCTACTTACATGAGGATGTAAGGGGGCGGTCCCTGCTCGGGCGGCAGTTAACTTTGACCTGGACCAATGCCCGCTGGTCCAGGCCAGAGTTTCTAAATTCTCTCAATCCCTCGGATTACCCACCAAATTATTACAACTGATGATTGCATTTCAATATGGGTTTTATTATAAAAGGGAACTTCTTCTTTGCTCTCTCCAAACTCGACTACTGGCTCCTCGTTGTTCCACTAGCCTGGCAACCTCGGGCGGTCCAGCCTTTTTGCTGAGGTTGCGATTTCTTTCCTTTGTCCTACTCCGCCCTTGCCTCCGCTGTAGAATCAACAAACAAGAAAGATATATTTTTGTTATTTTATTATTATACTCTGTCTAAATCGTTTCCACGACTTACATATATCTTTCTAAGTGTCCTTTTTTTTTTTTTTTTTTTTTTCGCGCGAATCCCATCGGGTGCACTAAGTGCCCACAACCTCCCGCCCAACCGACCGAGGGGCGCTAGCCGCATGACGCACGGCTCGAGTCGCGGGGGCATTCCACAAAACAGACAAGAAACGAAAACTATAACTAGTTACGAGCTAAATGTAAAAGGATAGATGTTTTTAATGTAGGAAGAGAGAGCTCCGAACTGATTACACAGTAAAGTCGATTGTAATCAGAACAAAGTACTCGGAAAGGTTCATGCAGAGCATAGTTAGTGGTACAGCGGGGAAGAGATAGAGGTATAAAATTTCTAGTAGGCCTACAAGGAACCGATAGATTTACTTGGCTCAATAGCTTAGGAGAGTCTATATCACCATTAAGGAGCTTGTGCATAAAAATCACACCAAGCATTATTCTACGATTAGTAAGAGATGGTAGGTTAACAAGAAGAAGTCTACTAGAGTACGATGGCAGATTGATATTGCGATCCCAGTTCAGACCAGGAAGAGCAAAGAGTAGGAACTGTTTTTGGACAGATTCTATTCTTGATTTGTGTGAGTCATATTGAGGAGACCATATGCAAGATCCATATTCTAAAATAGGACGAACCAATGAGGTAAAAAGAATTTTGGTTGTATAAGGGTCATCAAACTCCTTTGACCATCGTTTAACAAACCCAAGAACACCCATAGCTTTACCTACAGTAGTGGAGATATGAGATTTAAAGGTTAATTTACAGTCCATCTCATTAAAAGGTTTTAGTGGGATGTCATTAAGAAAATAAGTTACCAACCGCGGAGTATTTCTGTGAAAAGTCATGACCTTGCATTTGGTTGGATTTAAACTTAACAAATTATTTTGACACCACGACTGAAAATTTTGAAGATCAGATTGTAACCGACAGGGAGAGATAATATCTTTGTAACTAAGACAAAGCTTAACATCATCTGCGTACATAAGGACATGAGAATGATTTATAACAGACGGAAGATCATTGATAAAAAGAGTAAAAAGCAATGGTCCCAGATGACTGCCCTGGGGCACTCCCGAAGTCACATTTATGGACCTAGAATATAAAGATTTGAAAAGAACCTTCTGTGTTCTGCCTGTCAGATATTCCCGAATCCAGGAAACTAAAGGGCTAGGGAAGCCAATGTTATTTAATTTAAGGAGAAGTAGCGTATGATTAACAGAATCAAAAGCCTTGCTGAAATCAGTATATATGACATCAGTTTGTCTTGCATTCCGAAATCCTTCGATCGTCAATGATGTGAATTCTAAAAGGTTAGTGGTTGTAGATCTACGTTTCACAAATCCATGCTGCGATGGTGAAATTATAGAACTACAAAAATGTTGCAGTTGAGAAGTAATTAACTTTTCAAAAGCTTTAGGAATAGCGGACAATTTAGAAATACCCCTATAGTTAGATGCATCGGATTTCCTACCAGTTTTATGGAGAGGAATTATATAGGATTCCTTCCAAATGGATGGAAAAGTTGAAGATTTAACGGACAATAGAAAAAGTTTCTGAATTGGCTTACATAATGCCGCGGCGCAAAACCTTATTACACATCCAGGTAAACCATCAGGACCAGGTGAGTACACAGGTTTTACTGAATTAAGCACGCTATGGAGCGAGCTTTCTTCGATCGAAGGAATACAGATACAATTAGATTTTCTTAACTGATAATGATACGGAAGATTTGCTCGATATTCTACTGAGGAGTAAGTAGATGTGAAAAAATCAGCAAACAGATCAGCAATTGCTTGATCAGAGTCGGCTGTGATATTTTCAAAAGATAAAGAAGATGGGTGGATAGATGTCTTACGTTTAGTATTCACAAAATTATAAAACCGCTTCGGGTCGCGGGAAAACTCTAATTTACAACGCTGAAGGTAATTTTTATAGCATTCTGCATTAAGCATCATAAAGTTAGAACGTGCAACTGCGTATAGAGCAAAGTCTGAAGAACGACACGATTTCTTATACTTTCTATAATATCTCGATTTCACATTCTTCAAGTTGGATAACTCACGAGAAAACCAGGGAGGTCTGTGAGACAACACCGGAGTCCTCAATGGGACACAAACTTCAAAAAGAGAATCGAGAATATTATAAAACAAAGAAATAGCTTGATTCATGTCTGAACATTTGTACAAGGAGGACCAATCTGTTGAAAGAATGAGACTATTTAGTTTGACAAAGTTAGTTTTACGAAAGTTACGGGATTTGGGCACAGGGCAGGCACTAACAATTGGTGCACGAAACGTCAGATCAACAGTTAATTCCAAAGTGGGATGAAAGTTGTCTTCTGGAAAGACAAGAGGGTCAATTCTAGTGACTGCGTAGTTGGTAGAATCCAACACGAATATCAGATCCAAAGATCTTCCATTTTTATTACGCACTGGATTTATTTGAGTTAATGATAACTCGAACAGGCCATCAATAAATAAATGTGAAGTACAAGGGAGCAGCAGGCCAGACTCGTCAGAAGGGGACCATGCTATTTCAGGTAGATTAAAATCACCAAAGACAATTAATATGTCCCTATTAGAAAGTAATGATGAAACATGTTGAATATATTCTAAATGTTTAATGTATACCGTCATGTCGGATTGTGGCGGAATATAAGAACAAGTGATGTAGACCGAGAAGGATTTAAGTCCAACCTTGACACTGACAAACTCAATTTCCTGATTATCAGGTAGATGAATCTGGTCAGAGTATAAGGCAGAGTCCACCGCAATCAAAACTCCTCCGCCTGCACGAGAAGTCCGATCACACCTATAAATTGAAAATTTTGAAGAAAGAACGGATGCATCGTTAATATCAGGTTTAAGCCATGTCTCTGTAAACACTAAAATTTTAAAGTCAAATGCTAAACTATCTACATATAGTCTAGGAAGCTTAGATTTAAGTCCTCTTACATTCTGATAGGCCAGAAAAAGGGACGAAACTAGTTTTTTTGGACACCAGCAGATGCTGGCGTTCCAGAAGGCAAGGAATTGGGAGGGATTGAAAGCTTGACAGACCTCTGAGTTTTCTTTTTGGTCGTGTATTCTTTTACTAAGATGTGATCCGGCCAAAAACTGTTACTACAAATGCAATCAAACAGTTCGACCGGGACACCTATTTTAAAGGAAGATATCTCCCTTGAATAATTGAACTTGAATTTTTCCACCACTATTTTGGAGACTTGAACTTTTGTCTTAATATATGCTAAGACATCATCCGACGAATGTTCGGGATCAAGTCTAGAAACAAAGATATGTTTCTTTGGTGGAACTCCAGTCAGAGGCCTACGGGAGCCAGGCCTTAAATCAATGGCGTCTCTAGATGTCGCGATTGAGTCGCCTTGACTGTCCGTAAGTGTGCCTCTAACTGGACGACTATCGGCAATCACAATACTTGATGATTGCCCAGACTTTTCGGAAACTACAGCTACATTCGTCTGCAAGGAGAGACCATTTCCTGGAGAAACGGAAATCGCCTCATCCTTACGGCCACCATGCGGGATGGGGGTTGTAAACGATATTAGCTGCGGCGGATTCGTGTCTTGAGATGGTGAATGTGACATCGCGGCCGAGACTAAGTTAGGTATCGGCAGATGCGGGGACAAGTTACGCACACTAGTTTTCTTTCGCTTTGGAGACTCATTCAGCAGCTTATAGCTACTAAATTCCGTCTCCACAGCATTAAACTCGTCGTAGAGTTTACGAAAACTAGTTGAGAGTTTTTTAAACCTATCCCTGGTCTGCCTCATAAATACCCTCATCTCGATTTCAACTTCTCGGCATGAGTCACATCCCCATTTGAGGCCCCCTTTTTGCTCCAAGCTATCTCTTACCTTGGCTGTGTAGCCAGCACACTTAACGTGCATGACATTTTCACACAGCCAACATGCGAGAAATGCGTTATGGGGCGCGGGGGGGTTTAAACACTATTTATTAGAGCAGACAGACATTATAAAATTAATTGCAAGTATTAATTGAAACAAGAAAAAAATTTCACAGAAAAAAGCCAAAGAAAAAACTCACTCAGTTTTAAAGCAAATTCGACACTTGGGTCAAACTTGCAGAGAAAGATTGAAAATATCTAAGAGAAATTACACAGTTACACGTGTCACTTGTACGCGGTGCAAAGATGCGAGCACGAACAAAAGGAATTAAAGAAGAGCGGGAGAGCCACAAACAATGCACATGCAACAACAATGTGTGGGCGAGAGCGCGAGAGCAAATTGAAACGGTAAGAAGTACAAACACAAGAGCAAAGATTTACAAGAACAGCAACAACTGTGTAGGGTTTGTTGTTGTTCAGAAACAATAAGTTTAATGCTTTGATTTTGCGTTTGAATAATTAAACAGAAATTGCACAAATTCAAATCGATGGATTGGTTTTATGTTATTAAACAAAGTTAACACTGTAATATTAAAAAAATTTATAGAGTCAATCTCAATGATTTTAAGCCGAAAATTAATATTTAAGCAGGAGCGAAAAAAAACACGTCAATCCACGAAGAAGTGCGAATGCGAATTAAATAAAGTTTTAAAAGTAAATTTATGGTCACAGTGACTAACAAAAGCGAAAGGATTATTATATGTGAATCTAGGTTTTATTCATTCAGCACGTCGGCTGTATTATCCTTACCTTTTGAGATTTTTCCTCCCATTTTTGAATATAACTGATTATTATTTTAAATTGAATTTTATTAAAAAAAAGAATTTTTCTTATTATTAATTCTACATTATAAAAGTTTTTTTTTTTGTTACTCGTACGCAGTGATCTCCTAGTCTTTTGGGCGTATGGATACACGGGCTATGCTCTCTACAGGGCAACGCAATTATCGCTCAGGTTAAGATTTTACAATTTTTTTTTCAAACGAATTTTTTATGTTCATTCTGGATACCATGTAGAAATTTTGGACGCCCTTTGTAACGCTATCGGTTTCCCTCTTTTTTTTGTTTTTTTTTTTTGTGGTGGTCGTCGCATAGGCTAGTATGACAGTGCCGGTCATCTTAGTGCAGGTGTTGAAGTTTATAGTTTGTTCTTGCACAGGCTATTTCGGTCATCTTTGTGCACTTTCGGGCAATTCTCTTCAAGTTTTTTGTAGCTCTTGTCCTGTTGCGGAATTTGTTTATTAATGGGTAAATTATTTTTAATGGGATGGGTCTGTAGAAATTGTTTTATATTTTTGCTGAGTTGATTTGATGTGGTGAAGCTCAATTTGTAATTTTACTATGCCAGCCCAACAAGGGTCGGCCGTGTATAGTAATTTCACCTCCCTTACTTGACCCTATCACTCTACTTACATATCTTCTTTCTTTTTTATTCTTCTGGTTTTTTTTTTATTTGTCAGTTTATTATTTCCCGCGTTGGTGACAGGTCGCTATATAAGGATGTAAGAATCATCACCGTAAAAGTTCATTTCTTCGTAGATTGACGTGTTTTTTTTCGCTCCTGCTTAAATATTAATTTTCGGGTTAAAATCATCGCGATTCACTCTATAATTTTCTGATAGTCCGGTGTTAACTTTATTAATAACATAAATTCAATCCATCGATTTGAATTTGCGCTATTTCTGTTATTTCTGTTTAATTATACAAACGCAAAATCAAAGCATTAAACTTATTGTTTGTATTCTTACCATTTCGGAATTTAGTAGCTATAAGCTGCTGAACGAGTCTCCAAAGCGAAAGAAAACTAGTGTGCGTAACTTGTCCCCGCATCTGCCGATACCTAATTTAGTCTCAAGACACAAATCCGCCGCAGCTAATATCGTTTACAACCCCCATCCCGCATGGTGGCCGTAAGGATGAGGCGATTTTCGTTTCTCCAGGAATTGGTCTCTCCCTGCAGACGAATTAAAGCTGTAGTTTCCCAAAAGTCTGGGCAATCATCAAGTGTTGTTATTGCCGATAGTCGTCCAGTTACAGGCACACTCACGGATAGTCAAGGCGACTCCATTGCGATAACTAGAGACGCCATTGATTTAAGGCCTGGCTCCCGTAGGCCTCTGACTGGAGTTCTTCCTTTAAATTAGGTGTCCCGGTCGAACTGTTTTACTACATTTGTAGTAACAGTTTTTGGCCGGATCACATCTTAGTAAAAGAATACACGGCCAAAAAGAAAACTCACAGGTCAGTCAAGCTTTCTATCCCTCCCAATTCCTTGCCTTCTGGAACGCCAGCATCTGCTGGTGTCCAAAAAAACTAGTTTCGTCCCTTTTTCTGGCCTATCAGAATGTAAGAGGACTTAAATCTAAGCTTCCTAGACTATATGTAGATAGTTTAGTTTTGACTTCAAAATATTAGTGTTTACAGAGACATGGCTTAAACCTGATATAAACTATGCATCTGTTCTTTCTTTAATATTTTCAATTTATAGGTGTGATCGGACTTCTAGTGTAGGAGGAGGAGTTTGATTGCGGTGAACTCTGCCTTATCTTCTGATCCGATTCATCTATCTGATAATCAGGAAATTGAGTTTGTCAGTGTCAAGGTTGGACGTAAATCCTTCTCGGTCTACATCACTTGTTTTTATAACCATCACAATCCGATATTACGGTATATATTAAACATTTAGAATATATTCAACATGTTTCATCATTGTTTTCTAATAGTGACATATTAATTGTCTTTGGTGATTTTAATTTACCTGAAATAGCATGATCCCCTTCTGACGAGTCTGGTCTGCTGCTCTCTTGTACTTTACATTTGTTTATTTATGGCGTGATCGAGTTATCACTAACTCAAATAAATCCAGTGCGTAATAAAAATGGAAGATCTTTGGATCTGATATTTGTGTTGGATTCTACCAACTACGCAGTGGCTAGAATTGACCCTCTTGTCTTTCCAGAAGACAACTTTCATCCCACTTTGGAATTAACTGTTGATGTGCCGTTTCGTGCACCAATTGCTAGTGCCCGCCCTGTGCCCAAATCCCCTAACTTTCAGTGCAGTTGTTCTTTCTTACTTTACGATGCTTGCAGCGTTGTAAATTAAAGTTTACCCGCGATACGAAGCAGTTTTTGGGCGTCCTTATGGACTGTAAATTAACCTTCAAATTTCATATTTCCACTACCATAGGTAAAGCTATGGGTGTTCTTCGGTTTGTTAATCGATAGTCAAAGGAGTTTGATGACCCTTATACATCCGAAATTCATTTCACTTCATTGGTTCGTCCTATTTTAGAATATGAGTAACACAAAACAAGAATAGAATCTGTCCAAAAACAGTTACTACTCTTTGCTCTTCGTGGTCTGAACTGGGATCGCAATATCAATCTGCCATCGTACTCTAGCAGACTTCTTCTTGTTAACCTACCATCTCTTACTAATCGTAGAATAATGCTTGGAGTGATTGTTATGCACAAGCTCCTTAATGGTGATATAGACTCTCCTAAGCTATTGAGCCAAGTAAATCTATCGGTTCCTTGTAGGCCTACTAGAAATTTGATGCCTCTATCTCTTCCCCGTTGTAGTACTAACTATGCGCAGCATGAACCTTACAGAGTACTTTGTTCTGATTACAATCGACTTTACTGTGTAATCAAAGAAGATATGTGTATGTATATAAGGTCAAACTTAAATGTGTCGGTAATTCTGCTTTTTATCCAGTTGCTATTTGACCTCTGTCGTCGCTTCCATATCTCCAACTGTTGGGATTTGACAAACTTTACATAAAGCAGTTGCTGAAGCTAAAATAGACAGGTATGGAGCCTCTTTTATTACCTCTGACATAGTACTTGATAATGCAACTGTACGTTGCTTGCGTGCCTCCCAGCTTATGGCTTCACCAGCCAATATAAACGCTTGGCCAGATATTGCATTGTAACTGAAAGAAGCATTAAAGAACCAATAAAGTTTGGATAAGGATACTTTGCCATCTCGTAATCCTTTGATTCAGACGGGAGTGGCAGTGGTGATTTTGTTTCCATAGGTGTCATCGCTGGCTTGCAATCAGCCATGCTAAATCGTTTTAAAACGGCATCAATGTATTTTTCTTGAGAAATAAAGACGCGACGCTATGACTTGTCCTGCTTAAATTCGATGCCCAAAAATGTTTTTGCCGTGCCGAAGTCCTTTATCTTGCTAAGATCCAACTTGGTTTGCTGCAGCCATTCTTCATGATTTAATGCCAGTAACAAATCATCGACGTAAATTATGACTACGAAAAGTTTGCCTCTCTCCCTTTTTATGAACAGATATGAGTCCTGTTCAATAGCTTCTAGTCATATTTCATGCAGCTTCATTGACAGCTTCTAGTACCATCGCAGTCCAGATTGAGGTAGTCCATATAGAGCTCTCTTTATTAGGCAGACGGGGTCCCTCATCCGTCTTAAAGATTTTCGCCATTGATTGGCCTTTTTCAAATAATTGGCATCCGGCAGCTGTTGTTTCGATCCGATAAGAACTCCAGACTTAAGCTTTTCCATAAATTCGTTGAACAATTCTGGAATATCCATGTATACCTTTTCTTCCAATTCGCCGATAAAATATGTAGTGACCACATCCATTTAAAGTAAAGCGTGTCACTGGTAAAAGTCCTCCCCTGGTTTCTGCGCGTAACCTTTTGCAACCATTTGGGCTTTCTTTCTACCTTTTCTGCTGCCGTCATCTTTTGTCGTTCTACCATTTGCCAAGTAGAGTTAAGGATCTGCGCCATAAACTCATCTTCCATAGCTCTCAACCAGATGGTAGTATTGTCACCCCTTTGTGCCTCATTTATAGTTACTGGGTCGTTTGTTACGGCATTCCATTCGCAATCCTCGAATACATCTTCATGTGAAGATCCACTGGCTTCTTTTTCATCTTGGTCGGTTTCATTTCCTCTTGCTTGTTGATAGACTTTTCGTGGTCTACCCCGCTGACCTGTCCTTAATAGCTTAAGACGACCTCTTCCATGTTTCATTTGCTGATTTGACTCTTCTGTTATACTCTCATCATCTGAAGAACTGCTTCCCGATTCTTCCCCGTTCCTTTTTAGCTGAATATCGACGCCATCTTGAAATCCTGAAGCATTTAGAAATTTTACATCATTGGTAAGTATAACAGTTCGTCTTTTCGGTTGATACAGTCTGTAAGCTTTTGACTCTGAACTATATCTCAGTAGTATGCACTCTTCCGACCTCGATTCAAACTTGCCCTTCTATTAATTCTTAATTAGAGCAAACGCCTCTCTACCAGTTTACGGTTGTATCTCTCAGCTATGCCATTTTGTTGAGGTGTGTGTGGCACGGTCGTGGCAACGTCGGCCAATAGCGTTTTTCCTTAAAAACTCCTCGAACGCTTTGTTTCGATATTCCGTTCCGCCTTGATCTTGTAACCTGTAATATTTTCAACAGAAGATTTGAATATTTTAATTGTTTCACACACTTCAGATTTTTGTTCGAGAAAATAAATTGAACAATAACGGGAACAATAGTCTATAAAAGTAACAAAATACTTGTTTCCACTCATTGATTGGACGCGTTGGTCCAAATACATCACTGTGACCGATATCTAATGTCTGTTTTGATCTCTTTTCGGTTGCGCTTTTATAGTTATTTGCCGACTGCTTTTCACTAATACAAATCTTACACGGCGATAACTTTGCGTTCTCTTTTATATTCATGCCGTGAACTTTTCCGGATTTACCTACATTTTTTATTTCTATTTCACTCTCTTTGTCGTAGACATTATTAACTTGGTGTTCTTCGGCATTTAAATAGTACAAATTTCCGTATCTTTTAGCACGAAACCACACTTTTTTATTAATTTTCATAATAACTGCTTCGTCTTTACGCAAACGAATTTCACACCCCTTGTCGGTAATTCGCGACACGAATAGAAGGTTCTGACGTAAATCAGACACATACAGCACTTCTTTTAATGTTATTTTATTATTACATTGTTTTTCCATAATTTCGATGTTAA
This sequence comes from Drosophila emarginata, assembly GCA_037075365.1. NCBI lineage: Eukaryota > Metazoa > Arthropoda > Insecta > Diptera > Drosophilidae > Drosophila > Drosophila emarginata. The sequence goes on from JBAMCD010000303.1 coordinate 785,555, forward strand.
CTTTATCGACATCATTTACCTTCGCGGTTTTGTTATTAGCCAAACAAACTCTCAATTTTTTCTAAAGTAGGAGTCCCTCCATCACCACGCGTGGGATACATTCGATGGAAGGCAATGACTATGGGCCGAAGCTCCCACGCGTATATTATAAGAGACCGCCCCGGTCATTCACTCACCGGCGTTGCCGACGCACCATTCAACTATAGTGTTTTCCTTTTCTTTTATAATAATAAAAAAAAACAAACGAGGGGCAACTAGATATTTTTCCTCTGATCACTCGGTGGGGTGTCGAACCCAGGCTAATGCCATCCGCTGATTTCTCGAGGATCAGTGGACACAAATATTTTTATTCATTTTTAATGATTCTGGTGTATTTTGTTTTTGTTTGGGGTTATTTTTGTTATTTCTTTTTTTTATTACATTTTTCTTTTTTTTGGTTTTTGGTTTTTTTTGTCTTTTCTGCTCCCTTGGTGGGGTTTTGAACCCCGGCGACTGCCATCCACTAATTTTCCAGGGAGCAGAATTATTTCGAAACACTACACTTTATTGTTTTCACTTGTGTGTTTTCTTTTCACATATCACTTGTTGCCCCACTCTAGTTCTGGATTATTGCCGGCACTCTACTTACATGAGGATGTAAGGGGGCGGTCCCTGCTCGGGCGGCAGTTAACTTTGACCTGGACCAATGCCCGCTGGTCCAGGCCAGACTTTCTAAATTCTCTCAATCCCTCGGATTACCCACCAAATTATTACAACTGATGATTGCATTTCAATATGGGTTTTATTATAAAAGGGAACTTCTTCTTTGCTCTCTCCAAACTCGACTACTGGCTCCTCGTTGTTCCACTAGCCTGGCAACCTCGGCCAGTCCAGCCTTTTTGCTGAGGTTGCGATTTCTTTCCTTTGTCCTCCTCCGCCCTTGCCTCCGCTGTAGAATCAACAAACAAGAAAGATATATTTTTGTTATTTTATTATTATACTCTGTCTAAATCGTTTCCACGACTTACATATATCTTTCTAAGTGTCCTTTTATACATTAAATAAAGTTTTAAATGTAAATTTATGGTCACAGTGACTAACAAAAGCGAAAGGATTATTATTTGTGAATCTAGGTTTTATTCATTCAGCACGTCGGCTGTATTATCCTTACCTTTTGAGATTTTTCCTCCCATTTTTGAATATAACTGATTATTATTTTAAATTGAATTTTATTAAAAAAAAGAATTTTTCTTATTATTAATTCTACATTATAAAAGTTTTTTTTTTTTTGTTACTCGTACGCAGTGATCTCCTAGTCTTTTGGGCGTATGGATACACGGGCCATGCTCTCTACAGGGCAACGCAATTATCGCTCAGGTTAAGATTTTACAATTTTTTTTTCAAACGAATTTTTTATGTTCATTCTGGATACCATGTAGAAATTTTGGACGCCCTTTGTAACGCTATCGGTTTCCCTCTTTTTTTTGTTTTTTTTTTTTGTGGTGGTCGTCGCATAGGCTAGTATGACAGTGCCGGTCATCTTAGTGCAGGTGTTGAAGTTTATAGTTTGTTCTTGCACAGGCTATTTCGGTCATCTTTGTGCACTTTCGGGCAATTCTCTTCAAGTTTTTTGTAGCTCTTGTCCTGTTGCGGAATTTGTTTATTAATGGGTAAATTATTTTTAATGGGATGGGTCTGTAGAAATTGTTTTATATTTTTGCTGAGTTGATTTGATGTGGTGAAGCTCAATTTGTAATTTTACTATGCCAGCCCAACAAGGGTCGGCCGTGTATAGTAATTTCACCTCCCTTACTTGACCCTATCACTCTACTTACATATCTTCTTTCTTTTTTATTCTTCTGGTTTTTTTTTTATTTGTCAGTTTATTATTTCCCGCGTTGGTGACAGGTCGCTATGTAAGGATGTAAGAATCATCACCGTAAAAGTTCATTTCTTCGTAGATTGACGTGTTTTTTTTCGCTCCTGCTTAAATATTAATTTTCGGGTTAAAATCATCGCGATTCACTCTATAATTTTCTGATAGTCCGGTGTTAACTTTATTAATAACATAAATTCAATCCATCGATTTGAATTTGCGCTATTTCTGTTATTTCTGTTTAATTATACAAACGCAAAATCAAAGCATTAAACTTATTGTTTGTATTCTTACCATTTCGGAATTTAGTAGCTATAAGCTGCTGAACGAGTCTCCAAAGCGAAAGAAAACTAGTGTGCGTAACTTGTCCCCGCATCTGCCGATACCTAATTTAGTCTCAAGACACAAATCCGCCGCAGCTAATATCGTTTACAACCCCCATCCCGCATGGTGGCCGTAAGGATGAGGCGATTTTCGTTTCTCCAGGAATTGGTCTCTCCCTGCAGACGAATTAAAGCTGTAGTTTCCCAAAAGTCTGGGCAATCATCAAGTGTTGTTATTGCCGATAGTCGTCCAGTTACAGGCACACTCACGGATAGTCAAGGCGACTCCATTGCGATAACTAGAGACGCCATTGATTTAAGGCCTGGCTCCCGTAGGCCTCTGACTGGAGTTCTTCCTTTAAATTAGGTGTCCCGGTCGAACTGTTTTACTACATTTGTAGTAACAGTTTTTGGCCGGATCACATCTTAGTAAAAGAATACACGGCCAAAAAGAAAACTCACAGGTCAGTTAAGCTTTCTATCCCTCCCAACTCCTTGCCATCTGGAACGCCAGCATCTGCTGGTGTCCAAAAAAACTAGTTTCGTCCCTTTTTCTGGCCTATCAGAATGTAAGAGGACTTAAATCTAAGCTTCCTAGACTATATGTAGATAGTTTAGTTTTGACTTCAAAATATTAGTGTTTACAGAGACATGGCTTAAACCTGATATAAACTATGCATCTGTTCTTTCTTTAATATTTTCAATTTATAGGTGTGATCGGACTTCTAGTGTTGGAGGAGGAGTTTTGATTGCGGTGAACTCTGCCTTATCTTCTGATCCGATTCATCTATCTGATAATCAGGAAATTGAGTTTGTCAGTGTCAAGGTTGGACGTAAATCCTTCTCGGTCTACATCACTTGTTTTTATAACCATCACAATCCGATATTACGGTATATATTAAACATTTAGAATATATTCAACATGTTTCATCATTGTTTTCTAATAGTGACATATTAATTGTCTTTGGTGATTTTAATTTACCTGAAATAGCATGATCCCCTTCTGACGAGTCTGGTCTGCTGCTCCCTTGTACTTTACATTTGTTTATTTATGGCGTGATCGAGTTATCACTAACTCAAATAAATCCAGTGCGTAATAAAAATGGAAGATCTTTGGATCTGATATTTGTGTTGGATTCTACCAACTACGCAGTGGCTAGAATTGACCCTCTTGTCTTTCCAGAAGACAACTTTCATCCCACTTTGGAATTAACTGTTGATGTGCCGTTTCGTGCACCAATTGCTAGTGCCCGCCCTGTGCCCAAATCCCCTAACTTTCAGTGCAGTTGTTCTTTCTTACTTTACGATGCTTGCAGCATTGTAAATTAGAGTTTACCCGCGATACGAAGCAGTTTTTGGGCGTCCTTATGGACTGTAAATTAACCTTCAAATTTCATATTTCCACTACCATAGGTAAAGCTATGGGTGTTCTTCGGTTTGTTAAACGATAGTCAAAGGAGTTTGATGACCCTTATACATCCGAAATTCATTTCACTTCATTGGTTCGTCCTATTTTAGAATATGAGTAACACAAAACAAGAATAGAATCTGTCCAAAAACAGTTACTACTCTTTGCTCTTCGTGGTCTGAACTGGGATCGCAATATCAATCTGCCATCGTACTCTAGCAGACTTCTTCTTGTTAACCTACCATCTCTTACTAATCGTAGAATAATGCTTGGAGTGATTGTTATGCACAAGCTCCTTAATGGTGATATAGACTCTCCTAAGCTATTGAGCCAAGTAAATCTATCGGTTCCTTGTAGGCCTACTAGAAATTTGATACCTCTATCTCTTCCCCGTTGTAGTACTAACTATGCGCAGCATGAACCTTACAGAGTACTTTGTTCTGATTACAATCGACTTTACTGTGTAATCAGTTCAGAGCTCTCTCTTCCTACATTAAAAACCTCTATCCTTTTAGATTTAGCTCGTAACTAGTTATAGTTTTCGTTTCTTGCCTGTTTTGTGGAATATCCCCGCGACTCGAGCCGTGCGTCATGCGGCTTGCGCCCCTCGGTCGGTTGGGCGGTTCGTTCTGTTGTGGATTTATTAATATTCTTTATTCTTGAATTTGAGTTTCTCTTATCTTAATACATAACAGAAGTATATAAAGATATTCTTAGAGATATTGTGTAGTGATGATATCTTTGTTACTAATAAAATAAAAAAAAGAAGATATGTGTATGTATATAAGGTCAAACTTAAATGTGTCGGTAATTCTGCTTTTTATCCAGTTGCTATTTGACCTCTGTCGTCGCTTCCATATCTCCAACTGTTGGGATTTGACAAACTTTACATAAAGCAGTTGCAGAAGCTAAAATAGACAGGTATGGAGCCTCTTTTATTACCTCTGACATAGTACTTGATAATGCAACTGTACGTTGCTTGCGTGCCTCCCAGCTTATGGCTTCACCAGCCAATATAAACGCTTGGCCAGATATTGCATTGTAACTGAAAGAAGCATTAAAGAACCAATAAAGTTTGGATAAGGATACTTTGCCATCTCGTAATCCTTTGATTCAGACGGGAGTGGCAGTGGTGATTTTGTTTCCATAGGTGTCATCGCTGGCTTGCAATCAGCCATGCTAAATCGTTTTAAAACGGCATCAATGTATTTTTCTTGAGAAATAAAGACGCGACGCTATGACTTGTCCTGCTTAAATTCGATGCCCAAAAATGTTTTTGCCGTGCCGAAGTCCTTTATCTTGCTAAGATCCAACTTGGTTTGCTGCAGCCATTCTTCATGATTTAATGCCAGTAACAAATCATCGACGTAAATTATGACTACGAAAAGTTTGCCTCTCTCCCTTTTTATGAACAGATATGAGTCCTGCTCAATAGCTTCTAGTCATATTTCATGCAGCTTCATTGACAGCTTCTAGTACCATCGCAGTCCAGATTGAGGTAGTCCATATAGAGCTCTCTTTATTAGGCAGACGGGGTCCCTCATCCGTCTTAAAGATTTTCGCCATTGATTGGCCTTTTTCAAATAATTGGCATCCGGCAGCTGTTGTTTCGATCCGATAAGAACTCCAGACTTAAGCTTTTCCATAAATTCGTTGAACAATTCTGGAATATCCATATATACCTTTTCTTCCAATTCGCCGATAAAATATGTAGTGACCACATCCATTTAAAGTAAAGCGTGTCACTGGTAAAAGTCCTCCCCTGGTTTCTGCGCGTAACCTTTTGCAACCATTTGGGCTTTCTTTCTACCTTTTCTGCTGCCGTCATCTTTTGTCGTTCTACCATTTGCCAAGTAGAGTTAAGGATCTGCGCCATGAACTCATCTTCCATAGCTCTCAACCAGATGGTAGTATTGTCACCCCTTTGTGCCTCATTTATAGTTACTGGGTCGTTTGTTACGGCATTCCATTCGCAATCCTCGAATACATCTTCATGTGAAGATCCACTGGCTTCTTTTTCATCTTGGTCGGTTTCATTTCCTCTTGCTTGTTGATAGACTTTTCGTGGTCTACCCCGCTGACCTGTCCTTAATAGCTTAAGACGACCTCTTCCATGTTTCATTTGCTGATTTGACTCTTCTGTTATACTCTCATCATCTGAAGAACTGCTTCCCGATTCTTCCCACTCATTGATTGGACGCGTTGGTCCAAATACATCAATGTGACCGATATCTAATGTCTGTTTTGATCTCTTTTCGGTTGCGCTTTTATAGTTATTTGCCGACTGCTTTTCACTAATACAAATCTTACACGGCGATAACTTTGCGTTCTCTTTTATATTCATGCCGTGAACTTTTCCGGATTTACCTACATTTTTTATTTCTATTTCACTCTCTTTGTCGTAGACATTATTAACTTGGTGTTCTTCGGCATTTAAATAGTACAAATTTCCGTATCTTTTAGCACGAAACCACACTTTTTTATTAATTTTCATAATAACTGCTTCGTCTTTACGCAAACGAATTTCACACCCCTTGTCGGTAATTCGCGACACGAATAGAAGGTTCTGACGTAAATCAGACACATACAGCACTTCTTTTAATGTTATTTTATTATTACATTGTTTTTCCATAATTTCGATGTTAACTTTATCGACATCATTTACCTTCGCGGTTTTGTTATTAGCCAAACAAACTCTCAATTTTTTCAATTTGCTCATAAACAATTTTATTTGAGCTCATGTGTGCTCATATGTTTACGCGCAATATTTCAGGGCTGGGAAACTCATCACATATTTCCATTTCGCATCTAAATGCTTCATATGACACAGGCAAGCTATATAATAAATTGCAAAGAAATCGTCCCCAATGATTAATCCAATTTCTTTTAGTTCTTTCACTGCGTCGAAAAAAACATTTATATGCTGCCGAGTACCCGTTTCACAGTTTCCAATTAAAGCCAACTCCGATGTGCTTATCGACAACAAAATATTCCCTCGCGCTTTTCCGTCTAGAGCTTTCCAAGCTGCTCTTTCACATTCTGCCTCTAGGCATTCTATCACGCCGTTTACGCATTGCCACAATTCGTTTTTCACTAGAATTGCACACATTTGCAATTTCCACGTATCGTAGTTCTCCGCGTTGAGCGGTTCTATTTTCATGTATGCGCTTGACATTTTGCACGGCCTAATGTTCCATACACTTATCTATTTATCTGCACAATTGTGACTGTTTTGACCAACTTTACAGAAAGCGGTTGGTGAAGATTAAACACTGTATTTGTAGACATAGAAATATTTCAAAAACATATACATAAATATTCTGAACTAAGTAAGAGATAAAAGTGCAACGCACAAAAATAATAACTTATTGTTTGAATATAATGTAGATCACATGCTGTGAGTATATTTTTATCAGCCAATGCATTTAGCTAAGCATCTAACGGCCACCGCAGGCTTCGATATTTATAAATAGATTTAACCCCATGCTATCAGTACGGTGTATGTCCGCTGATAGAACTAGACATAAAATCCCACCACCAAATATGCGCCCCATAGACTTTAAGACTTCCTCCAACCAAATATTATTTAAATAAAACCAGTTCACATTTCGAATTCAACAAATGAAGATCGGGTTATAATTTTTCTTCTCCCCGGAAGCTTTATTCATTTTTGGTCCTTCGAGTAACAAAAAACTCTGTTGTTTTCCCCCACCAGTGGTAAGAGACAACGAGGTGAACCAGCTATATCGTGTTCGAAGCTATAATATCGAACTGAGAAAAAAGATGAAAACTCACGATAAAAAAAAAATCGTTTTGCGAATGTAATTGCAGTGACATATTTGTTTGGTTTGATTTCGAAATCGTTACTTTAATACATTGTAATGAGTAGTTCTGTGTTTATTCGTCTAACTAGTTATTCTAAGTGATACTTATCGCTTGTTTTAGGTTAAATTGAATGATTTGTCATTGTTACAAGTGAACTTATTGCTGTTGCACGAATCCCTAAATTTGTTAACTGTTATATATATTTTTTCCATGGTGAGTAGGTAATAAAATCCCAAGTCAAATAATTTAATCCCAAAAGCTAAAGTCCCATAATGCTGCATGCAAAACCGTATATACTCTTGGTTTTTGGGTTCACTATGTTATTAATAAAATCGTTGATGCAGTAATCTTCCATTCGTAATTTTGTCAGACATAAGCATTTTAGTACTACTTTTAGGAGATAGTGCGGATGTTTGTGATAATTGCATAATGTAGATTCTTTATAGAAACGGGTAGGACTTTAATTTTCACATGTAAATAATCATCGTGACCATATTCAGATTTTTTAACGCGCTTCGCGAGTCATCAGCGGTCAAAAAGTATTAAAAAATTCAAAAATCTGGCTTTCAGTCGACACAGAGACGCCTAAAAACATTTATATTGCTAACTGTAAAAGCAACTGACAAACTTTGTAAATAACTTTATCTTGTTATAACTAAAGAAAAAAAAATTATGCTGCCGTGTAAAGACAAAAACAACTTCACTATTCTCTCGCCAGCAGTAGCTACAAGAACAACTTCTTCAGCAACTGAGTGCCTGCTTCTAAACAACGTTCCAAAGTATATTTTTCAGTAAATGCATATTATGAGAGTAAAAGTGCAATCACCAGTAAATTGCTCACACCATTCAACAAAAACTGGGCATTGATCACTTAAAGCATTTCACCGTCAAGGAATAATTAGGTCATTGAGAAAAAGAAAGTACCGTAGACAAAATCCTCTGCGGAGCAAACTCCACACCACTTCTCTATAGCAACGTCTGTCTCGAATATAATTTGATGCACGGAAAACAAAGGCAAACATTGTGCATCCAATTTTCGAACTACTGCTTCTGCTACACCGTAAAATTACAGTGAAGGAGCCTCACTAGAGGAAACATCCCTTGTAGTGCACCAACTGCCAAGAGTTCGGTCATACCAAGTCGTTCTGCAGGAAACAAAGCAAATGACAACGCAAGGAAGTGCAGCAACTGCGGTGGGAATCATACCATCAACTATGGAATATGCCCTATTTGCAGAAGTTAAAGTCACGTCTCAATGCAAAAAAAAAAACAGCTTGCATCTCATTCCCTTGCAAATCATAACGGGAATATTCTTCTTCAGAGCCGTACGGTCATCAGCAACTCACCAAATACTTTCGGCGTAAGCTTTGCAGGTGTGCTACGCAATGGACATTCACAGACAATCACAACCAAAAAACCCGCTACCAGTCCAACTAATACAGCGCGCATTCCCAAACACCCAATGAGATAGAAACTATTGTCTATTGATCTCACTTAATCAAAACATGACTAATTTCATGACATTTATGCAAAACTGTATCCAGGAACTAATGCGGAACCAAAACCTGTTCACCCAAAAGCAGATGGAGAACAATAAATAATGTCAGCCCTACGACTATGCCTCTGGAATTCAAATGGAATTTCCCAGCACAAACAGGAACTCGCAATGTTTCTGGATCCAAAGAACATTGGAACACAGAAACACGGAACTGGTATCCTAATCAAGAACGCATCAAATACTCTCTTCACAAGAGATTCGCAGAACAATACTTGCAAGCAACCTCTTTAAATGTACAAACTAGTCTCGGCAATACACTTTGGTAGCACTTTACTGCTTTCTACTTTTGTAGATCTCGGAAAAGAAAGTTTACTGACATTTTTTATAACAGATATTGTCCAGTTCTATTGCTGAGTCGAGTTTGCGGGAATTTGCAAAGTTTAGTAGTTGTCTGTGTGAAAAATTTGCAAATTTGTTACATAGTAATCGAGTGAGTGGTCCACTTGTACGCTGTAACGATCCTTTTTGTTCCCTACTAATGGCAGAGCCGGATTTCAGGAGACGGGGTACGACACAACAAATTTATATTGTGCGCTGGTGAAAATAAGGAAACGATTTCTGCTTGATTATAATTTTAATGACTCAGTTTATTGATATGTAATTCCTTGAGGGTGATGGCAGCTATATGATGATGATGGGCTGGTGATTGGGTATGTCGGGCACGCTTGGGAATCCGTATGCTGGATATTCCTATGGACAAATTAAAGACGGCTTGTTGTGTGCCCTAACTGTTGCCAGGAATACTCCAGGTCTTGCCTATCTAACCTCATGCACTGCTATTCTCCTAATATTTGCTAGGACTACTCCTAGTCTCTCCCCAATGTGCCAGGAATACTCCGGGTCTTTCCTAACTGTGCTAGGAATACTCCTAGTTTTCCCTGCCTGTGCCAGGAATACTTCGTGTCTTTCCTAACTGTGCTAGGAATACTCCTAGTCTTCCCCAACTGTGCTAGGAGTTACTCCAAGTCTTCATTCGTTTTGCTTTAAACAGTTTTATTTGCCTTGCCAGGATATGCCAGGATATGGATCCTGTTTGCCAGTCCTTGTCGATGTGTTAGTCATTAACTTGGGTATGGGTAACTTCACTTGTATAATGCTTCGCTCACTAGATGCCCTTATGGTCTCAGCCGTACGTATTTATAGGCATCTTGACCTAATCAGGATGCGTGGTAAGATGCTGCCCCGCAGCCAGTAAATTTCTACCCACTTGTGCCATTCCTTCAAAACCTTCCATCGCTTTCTTCTTTAGGTCGACTTTCTCTGCCGACCCTGCAGCATAGCTTGCTTACAGCTATGCATAGTGAAATTGCCCTTTTGGGAGCCGCAGCTTTCTAAATCGCTCAGCGCCCAGCCGCTGTCGTCAACGGCCAGGTCACCCATACAAGCATACGCACACATTCGATACGCGTGCTCTTCGGCCTTTCGCTCGCTCTCTAGCTAACAACATCTCTTAAAATTGCCTATTACTAGATTGCAATATATATATAGTAATATATCCGACTCCTCACACAAATTTCCTTACTTATTTTATTATAAACAAATGACCCCACACAAAACTTATTATAAATAAATGACCCCACACAAAACTTATTATAAACAAATCACCCCACATAAAACTTATTATAAACAAATGACCCCACAGAAAACTTATAATAAACAAATCACCCCAGATTTAACTAACTCTCACGCTTAGAGTCCGAAAACTGCAAACTAAGCAAAATCTATCACTTATAAACAGGAAGATCATATACACCCTTTTCATGGGAACAGACTCCAAAGTGACCAATCGGAATCGATCACGCCACTCGAGCCAACTCCCAAAAATCACGCCACTCACATAAAATTTACTATAAATAACCTTAGAACCTTAAGAGTTCAGTTCAGTTCCAGCTCAGCTTTAGTCCAATTTCGGTTAAGCTAAAAACTCTGTACACTATCTTATAACTTATAATTGTTAAAGTGTAAAAGGAAAAAGAACTCCGTTGAAAAATAAAAAATAAATTTTTTTTAAATAAAAACAACGTTAAAAATAAAATTGGCGCAGTCGGTAGGATAAAACAAGAAAGGACGAAAAGTGCAGTGCAAAAACTTGTGTTAAACAAGAACCAACCATTACGGATACTACATCCTAAGTTGTTTAATAACCAAGACATTTTTGTGCTTAAGTACCAAACCTGCTTGAATACCAGGACTTTTGTGTAACTTAAAACTGAAAAAAAAAATAGTCCAGAAAGAGCTAAGTTTAAGTTTTATCCGCAAAAGAATTATCGTGCAAGTAAAACGCACGACAGAATCTATACTATCAAAAATAAAATAAATTGCACAACTCAAAGATGCCATTGGAATTGTCAGAGGCCCACCTAAACCAGGCGCTTACCGTGTTAAGACAAGTGCCTATGTTCGATGGTAACTCTGTAGCCCTAAGTGCATTTATTCGAAGGGTTGACTACATCATGCAGCTCTACCCAACAAGGGACGTTCGCCAACATAGTGTGATGTTTAGCACAATTGAGATGCAACTTTCCGGAGAAGCACAGAGGGCATCCCAGCTCGCCCAACCCAACAACTGGATGGAACTACGAGCCGCCATAATCAGTGAATTCAACGTGCAGACACCCTATGAAGAACTTCTGAGACGTCTCTACAACACGAATTTCGGAGGAAATCTTCGTTCATCGAAGATTTAGAATGTAAGTCATTCACAATCATAAATAAGTTAGCATTAGAAGGCAATCCAGATAATACTATTCTATATACAAACGCAATGAAAAATACAGTAAAAGACGTCATTATCAAGAAATTACCTGACAGACTTTATATGACCTTAGCGAAATTCGATATTTCTTCAGTGTCCGGCTTAAAACAAGTAGCACAAAGAGAGGGTCTTTACAAGAATAGCTCGACAGACAAACCTAGAAACAACAATTCCAATTTCACAGGTCAATCATACAACAAATCAAACCATAATAATTCAGGAAGAAATAATTACAGACAAAGCAGTCAATATTACAACTCAAGTCAGCCCAATCCACAAAATAATCCCCAAAATTATCAGCAACTTAGAGAAGAATTGCAGCAGAATCTTAATCAGGGCAGAGAGCAGAATCCCCTGAATCATCAAATCAGAACTCAATCTCAAAATCAAAACCCAGTAGCCAATCGACCTACTAAAAGGCAAAGAGAAAGTACCAGTGGTCAGAGTAGAATGGAATGGTCTGAAAATTTTCATCAATCAGCCTCGGAGCAAATAACTCAGACAGCTCCGACGGATCAAGAAGATCAAATCCCTACATCCTGTTAACCATAAACAACACTCCTCTTAAATGTATAATCGATACAGGCTCTTCAATTAATCTTGTCAACCAGAACTTTTTCAACTTCCCAGAAACCTCAGAAAAATTAAATGTCCAGAAAATAAATGGCACAATAGAGCTTACTAAAAGCGTTTCTTTTGCACCCAGCAAACTTTGCCCAACTACTCAAAAATTTTATTGTCACAAATTCTCGACTACATACGACATATTATTAGGTAGAAAATACCTTAAAGCATGTCAAGCCATTGTTAACTATAACAACAACAGCGTTACCCTAAGTAATCACAAGTTCAATTTTCAATTCACAAATGATGAAAAAAAAATACAAGAATTACCTCCTTATCCCCCTGAAGATTTCGAATACGATGCATTTGCATACGAAATAAATAATAATATCGAAGGAAAAAATGAATTTCGACTGAATCACTTAAATTCAGAAGAAAAAGAAAAATTAAAAAAAGTGTTGAATCATTTTAGTGATATTCAGTACAGGAAAGGTGAAAATTTGACTTTTACCAGTACCATAAAACACAGCATTCGAACAAAACACGAAGATCCTATCTACAAACAAATTAACGAAATGATTCAACAGGGAATAATTCGAAAATCGAAATCTCCCTATTGTTCGCCAATATGGATCGTACCTAAGAAAGAGGACGCATCCAAGGAAGAAAAGTTCCGTTTAGTCATTGACTATCGTAGCCTGAACGAGATCAGTATCGATGACAAATTCCCAATACCCATAATGGATGAAATACTTGACAAAATAGGAAAGTGTCAGTATTTCACAACCACTGATCTTGGCAAGCGATTCCATCAAATTCAACTGGACCCTAAATCAATTGAGAAAATCGCATTCTCAACAAAACATGGGCATTACGAATTTACCCGAATGCCATTTGGCCTAAAAAACACACCAGTCACATTCCAAAGATGCATGATCAATATATTAGAAGATCTAATCTACAAAGATTGTTTAGTTTACTTGGACGACATAATCATTTATTCAACCTCATTGGAGGAACACTTATCCTCAATCCAAAAGGTTTTTACTAAATTCCGCAAAGCTAATCTGAAACTACAATTAGACAAATGCGAATTCTTGATGAAGGAAACGAAATTCCTAGGTCACGTTATAACCACAGACGGCATTAAACCAAACCCAGACAAAGTCAAAGCAATTCTAAAGTTTCCTTTTCCCAAAACACCAAAAGAAATAAAATCTTTTTTAGGTTTATGCGGATTCTACTGCAAGTTTATTCCCAACTTTGCAAAGATTGCGAAACCTCTAACTCTTGCATTAATGAAAGGTTCTAAAATCAGCATAAAAAATCCAGATTACATTTTAGCCTTCGAGAAACTAAAACTTCTCATTATCAATGATCCTATACTTGCATATCCTGATTTAAAAAAAACCTCTTCCTTAACTACTGATGCCAGTAATGTAGCTATGACGCGGTCCTCTCACAGGACCATAAACCCATCTGTTTTGCAAACCGAACCCTTAATGAACACGAACTTAATTATTCAGCTATAGAAAAGGAACTATTACCTATCGTATGGACAGCTAAGTACTTTTGACCATAACTTTTCGGTAGACACTTCGAGATCTTAAGTGATCACAGGCCTCTTGTTTGGTTATCCAATATGAAAGAACCCAACATGAAATTACAGCGATGGAAAATAAAACTAAACGAATATGATTACAAAATAAAATACCTACCAGGAAAAGAAAATTATGTGGACGATGCTCTTTCCAGACTCAAACTGGATGCAAACTGTTTAGGAGATGAAATAAGCAGTTCCCGAGCAACAAATCACAGTGCACAAGAGGACAATGAAAATTTAATAACTATCTCAGAGAAACCTTTTATTTATTTATTACAATCATCAAATAGAATTCATCAAGAGCAACGAAGACAAAGTTGACACTTCACATTTTTTCACAAAACAAAAATAGAAATATTCTATAAGGAAATGAGCAATCTTTCCGCAAAAGAACTCATCAAAAAATACTTATGTTCAAAAAATAATGTAATCTACTTCCATAACGACGCAGATTTTTTAATATTTCAACAAGCTTATGTTGGAATAATAAGTCGAGATAGCCAAATCAAAACTTCGAGAACTACTTTCAAATTAAAAGATATACCCACTTATGCAGAATTCAAGGAAATCATTTTAAAAAATCATAAAACGTTACTTCACCCAGGTATCACCAGATTACCAAAAAATAATTCAGAACTTAATGAATGCGATATTTGCAACTAATCCAAATCAGAAGAAAGAAATACTAAACTAACTTTTGAACCCACCCCAGAAATATTTAATCCCAGAGAAAATATGTTAGGAACTTTTATTAAGTTGACAATCAACACTTTATCTTGCTTTGACATATATTCGAAATTTGCCTCTCTAGTTGAAGTCCAAAGTCGTGATTGGCTGGAAGCAAAAAAAGCAATCACAAAAATCTTTAATGATATGGGAAAACCCTTAGAAATTAAGGCAGATAACGATTCAGCGTTCAAATGTGTAGCACTCCGAAATTGGTTAAATTCCGAAAATGTCAAAATAAGTATAACAAGTAAAAATTGTATTCCTGACATAGAAAGAATTAATAGAACTTTGAATGAAGAACTGAGAATTATCAATACAGAATCCAGCATAGAGGATAAACAAACAAAGTTCGAAACCGTTCTTTATACTTATAATCACAAGACTAAACATTTAACAACAAATGGAACACTAGCCGATATTTTTATTTATGCATCAATACCCCTTTATAATACTCAAGCTAACAAGGGAAATCTAATTGAGAATTTAAATAAAAATAGAATCGACTTCGAAATAAGTAGAAAATATTAACATGCCCATTAGTTATAAGCAAAACAACTACACCATTTAAGAAAACTGGAGAAATAACCCAAATTGACGACAAACATTACATCGAAACAAATAGAGGAAGCCAAACCACACACTACAAATCGAAATTCAAGAAAAAATAGAAAATTCATCAAAGCGAATATACTAATTAATTTCAGACATTCCAATATTACTACTTCTGCTCTTATCAATGGCACCTTCGACGCATAATATAAAAATATAGTACACATCCAATATCTAATTGAGAAATTAAACCGCGAAATGAATGGCATAAGAATAATAAAAAGAAACAAAAGAGGCCTTATTAACTTCGTAGGTACAATATCTGTTTGGCACTTTAGATCAGAATGATAAAGAAGAATTAGTACAAAAAATTACCAGTCTATTAACAAATAATGCTCAAAACGATGAACTTAATCATATTATAAAAGCAGTAAATAAAAACATCGAAATTTTAAATAACCTCACCATTAAAGAAGATGCAGACAAAAAATTAAATATTCTCGTATTCAATTTAGAACATTTTACCGAATATATAGAAGACATAGAACTAGGCATGCAATTGACAAGACTAGGAATATTTAACCCAAAACTCTTGAATCATCAATACATAGTCAATATTAATACAGGAAAACTTTTAAATATAAAAACATCTACTTGGTTATAGTCGGATACGAACGAAATATTTATAATTTCGCACGTACCTAGGCAAATATCTAAAACACCACTATTCAAAATTATTCCCTATCCAGACGAAAAGAATAATACTTTAACAGAAAAAGTTTATGAAACCTATTATTTACAAAATAATAATACTTATATAAAATTAACTAGAAAACAAGAAATTAATGAATGTATAAGTGGCATTTTAACACAAATTCCAGCAGAATGCAAATATACAAAAACTATTAAATCAAATCAAATTACTTATGTAGAACCCAACATTTACAAAATAATAAAACTTATTTAAAATCAACTAGAAAACAAGAAATTAATGAATGTATAAGTGGCATTTTAACACAAATTCCAGCAGAATGCAAATATACAAAAACTATTAAATCAAATCAAATTACTTATGTAGAACCCAACATTATTGTAACTTGGAACCTACCGAGAACAAATCTTAAACAAAATTGCAATCAAAATAGAATATTTGTAGAAGGAAATAAAATAATTAAAATATACGATTGTACTATTCAATTAAATGAAATATCAATTGTAAACACACTGTCAGATTACACACAGAACATTTATGTAACAAATAATGTAACAAAATTGGAACCTATTTCTTATATACAAACGAAACAAATAATTCTTGAAAAAACTAAATATAACAAAATATTTAATATTATAACAACCACTACGTTTATAATTACTTTAATAAGTTTAACCATATATCTTATTTATAAATTTAAATCAATGACGAAAAAAATAATTATAAAACAAATTAAATCAGTCGACTCAGCGTTAGACAATCCCGTTCCACGAGAACAAATAACTTTACAAGAAATCCCTATTGAAAATACACAAACACTTCCTTCGTTACACCCTGCATTTCCCGCCTGAGGACAGGCTATTTTCTAAAGGTTGGGGGAGTAATATATCCGACTCCTCACACAAATTTCCTTACTTATTTTATTATAAATAAATGACCACACACAAAACTTATTATAAACAAATGACCCCACAGAAAACTTATAATAAACAAATCACCCCACATAAAACTTATTATAAACAAATGACCCAACAGAAAACTTATAATAAACAAATCACCCCAGATTTAACTAACTCTCACGCTTAGAGTCCGAAAACTGCAAACTAAGCAAAATCTATCACTTATAAACAGGAAGATCATATACACCCTTTTCATGGGAACAGACTCCAAAGTGACCAATCGGAATCGATCACGCCACTCGAGCCAACTCCCAAAAATCACGCCACTCACATAAAATTTACTATAAATAATCTTAGAACCTTAAGAGTTCAGTTCAGTTCCAGCCCAGCTTTAGTCCAATTTCGGTTAAGCTAAAAACTCTGTACACTATCTTATAACTTATAATTGTTAAAGTGTAAAAGGAAAAAGAACTCCGTTGAAAAATAAAAAATAAATTTTTTTTAAATAAAAACAACGTTAAAAATAAAACTATATATAATTAATTATCACCTTGCATTTCCCCAAGTGAACTCTATTTTAATACACACCCCCTGACCTAAATATAATAATAATATAATAAAATAATAAGAAATAATAATAATTCCATAATACAATAATAATAAACCAATAATAAAATAATGCAGAAATTATAATAATCAGATATATACTAAACAAAAATAATACATTCAGGTTGCAACTCCACAGTTTGAATTTAACTTATACTCCCGCCGCAAACTGATCGACGCCCAATGCTTCTCAGAACCAACAATGGGCGTTCCCTAACATATTCTCCCCGCTCTCCCACTCTCGGCATTGCACCTATCTCTTTGGCTTATCTGGCTTGCCGCTGGCTCACGCATACATGCACGCATGCACTCTCCCACGCTCTCGACACCTGTCGACGACCACCCACGACGCTCGCGTCATCTGGTCGCCCCTTACCCCCCCGCCGATATGGTCCTCACTTGGCCCTAGCAATAAGTGCATGCTGCCGACAAATTTAGGTTATGCTCATGGGCTTGGGATTTATGCATGTTCTGTTTCTTTTGCTGTGACGTCATCTGAACAGATTTCCCCCCCCCAGCGCCCAAGCTTTGTTATTGTTTGTTTGTGGCCGCTTCTTTCGCATATGTTCTTGTATACGTTATATTTGTTTATGATCATATGTTGATTCCCGCTTGTATATTTGTTACGATCATATTATGGTTCCAATTGATTTGTTTACGATCATATGGTTATGCTCGCTTGACGATTTGTTTACCATCATATGGCATTTCCAGCCTGATGGCCTACGTATGATCGGGTTTGACACACACGTTTGCATATTCGTACCATACCAATATGTTCGTTTACATGTTTGTATCAAACCAATATGTTCGTTTATATGTTTGTATCAAACCAATATGTTCGTTTAGATGCTTGGTATCGATCTCAAACATCGTTTGCCTGTTTGGCTTCGTTTCTTTGAATATATCTAATTCTTTATATTTGTGAGGGATAATAATAGATCCTATATGATTATTCCTCACAACGCAACATGTGGCAACTGGCGCAAAGGCTACTTGTTCTTTGTCTGATACTTCGCTCATTCTGGGCCTTTGTTATACCCTGTACCCATAGGGTAAAAGGGTATAATAAAGTCGCTAAAATGTATGTAACAGGCAGAAGAAAAATTTTCCGACCCCATAAAGTATATATATTCTTGATCAGTATTAATAGCGAAGTCGATTGAGACATGTCTGTCTGTTCCTCCGTATGAACACTGAGATCTCAGAGTCTATAACAGCTAGAGTAACCAAATTTGGTGGCAACATCCGTCTATTGTCTAGGCAGGTCAATTTTATTTTAAATTTTTGCCACACCGTATAATTAGAACTATAATAAAGATATTGCATTTTTATTTGGATGCTTAATAATATACGACCAAATCGGATAATAATTATCGGATATACATACTTCCGTTTTGTACTGAAACGCCACATGTAAAATCGCCTGTAAAGAGTGAGCGAGATAGAATGAGTTCGACGTTGCTGCAAATTCTCTTAAATTTCGTTATAAATTGATGGCGGGTTTGATCGTTTTTGACTTTATAAAGTAATTTTACTTGGTACAGGGTATACTCAATGTCGGCATTTTTATTGAGTGTGTTATTATTTGAGTGTGTATTCTTTATTCTTGAATAACCTAATACATAACATAAGTATATAGCAATATATCTGCCTCCTCACACAAATTTTCTTATTTATTTTATTAGAAACAAATCACACCACACAAAACTTATTATAAACAAATTACCCTACATTTAACTAACTCTCACGCTCAAAGTTCGAAAACTGCAAACTAAGCTAAATCTATCACTTATAAACAGGAAAATTATATACACCCTTTCCATGGGAACAGACACTTTGGAATCGATCAAGCCACTCGAGCCAAATCCCAAAAGTCACGCCACCCTCATAAAACTTACTATAAATTATCTTAGAACCTTAAGAGTTCAGTTCAGTTCCAGCTCAGCTTTAGTTCAGTTTCGGTTAAGCTAAAAACTCTGTACACTATTTTATAACTTATAATTGTTAAAGTGTAAAACGAAAATAAGTCCGTTGAAAAAATAAAAATAATTTTTTTTAAATAGAATCAACGTTAAAAATAAAATTGGCACAGTCGGTAGGAAAACACAAAAAAAAGGACGTTAAGTTAGTGTAGTGCAAAACTTGTGTAAAACAGAAAACAACAATCATTACGGAAGATGGCATTGGAATTGTCACAGGCCCATCTAAACCAGGTGCTGTTAAGGCAAGTGCCTACGTTCGATGGTAACTCTGCAGCCTTAAGTGCATTTATTCGGAGGGTTGACTATATCATGCAGTTCTACCCAATAAGGGACCTATGCCAACATAGTGTGATGTTTGACACAATTGAGATGCAACTTTTAACAACAACTGGATCGAAGTAATTAGTTAGTTCAACGTGCAGACACCCTGCAGACGCCTCTACAACACGAATTTTGGAGGAAATCTTCGTAAGTTTATTAAAACTTTAGAATGTAAGTCTTTCACTATTATAAATAAGTTAGCATTAGAAGGTAATCCCGATATTGTATACTAACGTTATGAAAAGTACATTATCATTATCAAGAAATTACCTGACAGACTTTATATGACCTTAGCGAAATTCGATATTTCCTAAAACAAGCAGCACAAACAATTCTATTCTGTTAACCATAAAGTAAAATCGATATAGGCTCTTCAATAAACCTTGTCAACCAGAACTTTCCAACTGCCCAAAAAACTCAGAAAAATTAAATGTTCAGACAATAAAAGGCACAATAGAGCTAACTAAAAGCGTTTCTTTTGCACCCAGCAAACTTTGCCCAACTACTAAAAAATTTTATTGTCATAAATTTCCGATTATTTACGTATACTATTAGGTAGAAAATACTTTAAAGCATCTATTTTGCAAGCTGAACCCTTAATTAGCACGAACTTAATTATTTAGCCATAGAAAAGGAACTATTAGCTATCGTATGGACAGCTAAGTACTTTTGCCCATACGTTTTCGGTAGACACTTCGAGATCTTAAGTGATCACAGGCCTCTTGTTTGGTTATCCAATATGAAAGAACCCAACATGAAATTACAGCGATGGAAAATAAAACTAAACGAATATGATTACAAAATAAAATACCTACCAGGAAAAGAAAATTATGTGGACGATGCTCTTTCCAGACTCAAACTGGATGCAAACTGTTTAGGAGATGAAATAAGCAGTTCCCGAGCAACAAATCACAGTGCACAAGAGGACAATGAAAATTTAATAACTATCTCAGAGAAACCTTTTATTTATTTATTACAATCATCAAATAGAATTCATCAAGAGCAACGAAGACAAAGTTGACACTTCACATTTTTTCACAAAACAAAAATAGAAATATTCTATAAGGAAATGAGCAATCTTTCCGCAAAAGAACTCATCAAAAAATACTTATGTTCAAAAAATAATGTAATCTACTTCCATAACGACGCAGATTTTTTAATATTTCAACAAGCTTATGTTGGAATAATAAGTCGAGATAGCCAAATCAAAACTTCGAGAACTACTTTTAAATTAAAAGATATACCCACTTATGCAGAATTCAAGGAAATCATTTTAAAAAATCATAAAACGTTACTTCACCCAGGTATCACCAGATTACCAAAAAATAATTCAGAACTTAATGAATGCGATATTTGCAACTAATCCAAATCAGAAGAAAGAAATACTAAACTAACTTTTGAACCCACCCCAGAAATATTTAATCCCAGAGAAAATATGTTAGGAACTTTTATTAAGTTGACAATCAACACTTTATCTTGCTTTGACATATATTCGAAATTTGCCTCTCTAGTTGAAGTCCAAAGTCGTGATTGGCTGGAAGCAAAAAGAGCAATCACCAAAATCTTTAATGATATGGGAAACCCCTTAGAAATTAAGGCAGATAACGATTCAGCGTTCAAATGTGTAGCACTCCGAAATTGGTTAAATTCCGAAAATGTCAAAATAAGTATAACAAGTAAAAATTGTATTCCTGACATAGAAAGAATTAATAGAACTGTGAATGAAAAACTGAGAATTATCAATACAGAATCCAGCATAGAGGATAAACAAATAAAGTTCGAAACCATCCTTTATACTTATAATCACAAGACTAAACATTTAACAACAAATGGAACACTAGCCGATATTTATACACTTGCAAAAGTGTATATTAATTTTGGTCAGAAGTTTGCAACGCATAGAAGGAATCATCTCCGACTATATAAAGTATATATATTCTTGATCAGCATGATGAGCTGAGTTGATATAGCCATGTCCGTCTGACCGTCTGTCCGTCTGTCTGGATCAACGCAATCTCCTCCGAGACCCTTGGAGCCACAGAGCTGAAATTTTGCACCTAGGCTTCTCTTTGCTGCAGGTATTGTATATCTCGGAATCATCCCGATCGGATGACTATATCATATAGCTCCCATAGGAACGATCGGTCAGGAATAAGGTTTACCATCAATAACTCAGTTGTTTTTCAATCGAATGTCACTAAATTTGATGTTTATGAGTTTTATATAATCCTCAACACATATACCAAATTTTATCAGAATCGGTCGAATATATCATATAGCTCCCATAGGAACGATCAGTCAAAAATATAGTTTTTGATCAATAACTTCGGTGTTTTTGAAGCAATCGTCACGAAATTTGTTATTTGTCAATTTTATATAAAAAGAAATATATCTTTTAAGTTTTATCAGAATCGGTCGACTATATGCTATAGCTGTCATAGGAACAATCGGGTAAAAAAAAATTTGATATAATTTTTTTTTATGCCACGGACATCAAATTTATATATGATGCGTTTTATATACTTCCTTATGATTCTGGTAAATTATATATAAATCAAAAAGACAGTTTGCAAGGGTATACGAACTTCGGCACGGCCGAAGTTAGCCCATCCTTCTAGTTTTATTTATGCATGAATACCCCTTTATAATACTCAAGCTAACAAGAGAAATCTAATTGAGAATTTAAATAAAAATAGAATCGACTTCGAAATAAGTAGAAAATATTAACATGCCCCATTAGTTATAAGCAAAACAACTACACCATTTAAGAAAACTGGAGAAACAACCCAAATTGACGACAAACATTACATCGAAACAAATAGAGGAAGCCAAACCACACACTACAAATTGAAATTCAAGAAAAAATAGAAAATTCATCAAAGCGAATATACTAATTAACTTCAAACATTCCAATATTACTACTTCTGCTCTTATCAATGGCAACTTCAACGCAAAATCAAAGTATAGAAATAAATCCCATCAAAGCACCCAATGGCTATCTTATATTTAAAACAGGAGCTATGGACCTACCCTCTGATTTCGAATATCATTACCTAACTATAAATCTAACCAAACCATTATGGGTAAAAAGGCCGAATTTTTGGCATTAATTGTCCCTGGAGAGATAGAAGCCTGAAATTTGTATGTATATTAGTGTTAGTGTTTTTAGTGATTTCGGATTTTGAAATTGGCCACGCCCACACCCCCGCCCTTTTTTAAAAATTTATTTTAATATTAAAATTAATATTGTTGCTTACATATTCGTTGTGTATATGCTATGTTAATTATATTATAATCTATATATATTATATATATATTTTATTAAACATTTAATATATTTATGTACTTAGATGTCTACATTAATGCTAGTTTTGATTCATTTAGATTACTAGAAAAACAAAATAGATTAGCATAGGTCAATCAAATATTTTTTCAATTTGCTCTTCTTACCTGGGCAAATGCTTCAACTTATTCATCATCTTCTTCTTCTGATTCTTCTTCTTCCAACCCAATACAATTAACTTCAGTGTCTTCATCATCCTGGGAATCATATTCCTCTTCTTGGCTTTCTGTTGAACCAGCATTCTTTCCAAGTGTTTTAGAAAATTCGTAAGAATGTTTCTCTAAAAGTTCAAGAACTTCTGCGGGTATTTTCTTCTTCCTATTTGCATTAGCTCGTGCTTTTAAATTAAGGCTTGAAATAAGTGGGTCAGATGAGTCAAGTGCTCTGTTGAATACATCACTTATGTTTTCCAACCGGCTGCACTTTCTAGCATGTGATTTTCGATCGTTTTTATAAATTTTATTTCGAGCTTCAGAAGCGTTTTCTCCAAAAACTCCAACCGGAAGTATACAGGTGTCCATTATTTGATGACCATGCACCAAAATTTTGTGTATAGTTGGAGGCATTGGATACCAAAAATATTTGCCTAAATACATGTTAAATGTCTTCTCACATAGATCCTTAAACTTTCTGGAGTTCACTTTATACTCGCAAGAGATAGCAATTAATATTATATAAAAGTTTTTTAGAATTTCCTTATCAAAACTTAAAATGCTTGAGAAAGTATTAACATTTTCAAAAGCTCTTCGTGCTGTATTGCCATCATTTGCATTCCCACTTCCATTTTGTTTGGGACTGTCCACATTAAGACCCATTTCATTCCAAAGCCTTTTTTGGATGTACTGTTTTCGTTGACTTATTTCTTCCTTTTCAGATCCCTTAACACGCCATTTTTTTATTTCTAGTCTGTATGATATTTTCAATGCAAACTCCAGAAATCTAATCCATGCATGTAGAGGGCTAATTCCATATTGCAGACTTTTGGAATTAACAGCAAATATTCCTGATTTGAAGTCAAAGGTCTTTAGCACTTGACTTGGCTTTGCTTCATATAATGGGCATACTTGGCATGAATTCGTACCAGTTAACACGTTTAAAACTTTTCCGTCAATTAACGTCATGTGGGGTTTATAATCAACGAGGATCCTTTTTTCTTTGAAAATATACAAATGACTTTGAAGATTTTTTATCTGTTCATCCAAATTAGATTTTTCTTGTAGTATGAGTTCGGTTGTTTCCTTAATAAACTGAAGTTTTAATGGCCGACAAAATCTTACAGATTGTGGAGTAGAATTACGCCAATTGACTTGATTGAACTCATCAACTAATTGTAATGGGATCATCGTTGTAACAAATAGTGAATGGTCTAATCCGATAAGGTCATTTTCCTGAAATTTCTGTTTGTAAATGCCTTGTCCAGTAGAACCATCGAAGCCGTAGCTTAACATCAATGTACAACGTGAAGAATTGGTTATTTCAAGAACGTCTTGCTGCATCTCCAGAATACGATCCACTGTATGGTTTAATAAATTTTGAAACGGGACTTCCACTTTAGTTTCGGAGTACATGATTTCTTTAAGTCTACATTTCAGCTTACTTTCTCTCACTTTTGCATAAGGTGGATAAATGTCACATCCTTGCTGTTTGTTAAGGGTCTTGATGCTCAGGTATTGCTGTTTAGTCAATCCGTTTTCAATCAGAAAAGCTAATGCTTCATCAACACTTAGTGGCAATGGGTCACGTTTCTCCAGTTTTTTTTTAATCTCACTTAAATTCTCGTTGCTTATGGCTTTTTTCAGAACAAAGGATGTATCTGTCTCTTTTTGACGAAAGCAATGCGGCATGTATTAAAAGAGGAGTCGAGTTGTCGTTCTGTGAAGCAAGTTCAGATGCTAATTTCCGTTTTAAACGAGGACCTGCATCGTTATAGTTTAAATGCTTTCGACCTGCTCTTTCAAGTGTTCTATCACTCGAAGTAACTTTGATACTTGACTCCAGCCAACGTGTGTGCTTTGTTTTAAAGCGTTCCACCATCCGATTGCATTTTGGCAAATTAAATTTGATGAATTTGACGAATTGTTTCACTTTAAGCTTAATTACATTTTGTTGATCCACCGATAGATTTTCCTGACCTATTTGCTCCACAATATAGTTTTGAACAGCGTTTTCTTCGCGACTGTTGCTGTTCCACACTTCCAACAAAATGGAATGGCAGAACTCGTGTGTAACTGCAACATGTCGATTATTTCGAAAAGGGGCAAATATGAGCAAGAAGTCTTTTCAGTATTGGATTAGTCGAAGATTAGTGTACAACCTGTTATTTATACATTTTCTAACCTTTTCTCGCTTCAAAAGTTAGGCCTGACGAAACACACAAACAAGTTTTAGTTTTGATCTACAAATACACATAGCAACACATTGGACAATTGGACAATAAATAACAAAAACTACAAAATCTACACAAACATCTCATTTTACATACCTTCGTGGATTTTTTCCATGATAAAACTTTTTCACAAATGCAAATACTTTTGTTTTGTTTACTTTGAAAGTCAAAAAAGCTTTCCCGCGTTTTTTTCGATAACCAATGCAACCCTAAAACAGCTGACTTTGAATAAGCGTAAAACATTAAGGGCACTCCCTAAAAATTTTTAAAAATTATTTTTACACTTATTGGAATGTTTTTAATCAGAAACAAATAAAAAAAATCAGATTTTCCAAAAAAAAATTTTTTAATTTATGCCAAAATTTTGGGAATTTTACCCAATGTGCAAACTGCAAATCACCTACTACAATTTCTTAGATCAAACAAAACCATATAGAAACATAGTACACATCCAATATCTAAACCGCGAAATGAATGGCATAAGAATAATAAGAAGAAACAAAAGATGCCTTATTAACTTCGCAGGTACAGTACATAAATATCTGTTTGGCACTTTAGTTCAGAATGATAAAGCAGAACTAGAACAATAAACGATGAACTTAATCATATTATAGAAGCAGTTAATAAAAACATCGAAATTTTAAATAACCTCACCATCAAAGAAGATGCAGAAAAAAATTAAATATTCTCGTATTCAACTTAGAGCATTTTAGCGAATATATAGATGACATAGAACTAGGCATTCAATTGACAAGACTAGGAATATTTAATCCAAAACTCTTGAATCATCAATACATAGTTAACATTAATACAGAAAAAGTTTTAAATATAAAAGCATCTACTCTCTGATAAGAAAGATCGTTTCAAATTCTTCGGCATTTTAATTTCGATATATCAGTAGTGACCAAAAGGAAGAAGTTCCAAGAAATTGTGCAGCAAACAGTTGCGACTATACTTCAAAAGATTCCAGATAAAATTTAAGAAGCACTGCCAAAGTTCGATGATGGTGGCAACATAACTTGGGATCAATCGACATATTGACTTTCCCATTTTTTCTGTTTTACATCGAGAGTATCATCCCATTAGAGTCGGGCGGAGCATTATAAGGACTAATAAATGAAATTGCTATGATGGAGCTTTTCACATGTTCCTTCTAATGTTGAACTTATTCATCTTATCATCGTGGGTGATTTACCAAAGTAAGCAAAATCCTGCATTGCATTTAACATCACAAGAGTGAGTACACTCTTGTCAACTATAATAATAGTGGGCCATTCTTTTACTAATCTGAAATTCGAAATTAGGATTTGCATTTTCATCTGTTTTACCACCAAGTCAGTTCATATGGTTTTTCTGAATAAAGATAAAAATAAGTCTTCTTATTTTTAGTTCTCTTTATTGAATGAATCTTAGTTCTATAACAATTATGTTGTACAGCTAAAGACCACGTAGCTACGCTGCCAGTGACGCTTATTTATAAATGGTTACGTATATGTATATATAAAGTTGGCAAAGAGTCGCCGTGGGAGAGAGGACGTATCATGTTCACTTAGTGACAGAGCCGTCGCGCGTTTTGAATATGCCGACTCAGCTCTGACCAGTACAATGCCCTCATGGTTGGTTACGTTACCGAAACTGCGTTTGAACAATCATTTGTGTATTATATATAAATATTGTAACTAAGTGCTATAATATGTTTGTATTAATATTTATGTATATTCACTAAGTACAGTGAGCATTCAATATGTGAACATGCTACACCTCCCTCTTTTAGAAAAATAAATAATAAAATAGAAAATATGAAATTATTTTCTTAGTCTAGCTAGTTACTTGTATATAGAAAAAATGTGTTTTTTTTTTTTGTGTTTGATAATATATGTATATATGTATGTAATTGATGATAATAATTTTTTTTATATATATTTTTTATTTTTATCGAATTTAAATGTTTTTTTTTTATTATATATTTAATTTTGTTTTATTTTATTTTTTCAATTGTTGCTTCTTTTCTTTTCTCCTTTGAATTTTTTCTCTTTGTTTACAAAAAAAATGTTTTATATATATTTTTTTTTCTTTTTCATTTTTTATTTTCTTTCTTTTTTTGTTTTTAATAGGTTGATCAAACCCTGTTTCATGAAACGTTTAGTTTATATATATTTTTAATCTATCCTTATGAAGTTGTTCTTTCTTCTTACAATCTTTAATTAAAATGTTATCATTAACTCCTATTTCTATTACCTCAAATGGTCCTAAATATTTATCTTCTAATTTATGACCTGTTTCATTCTTTAATAACACTTGGTCTCCTACTTCTATGCTTAAATCTTTAGTATTCCTATCATATGTTTTTATAAGCTGTTTCTAATCTAAGCTTAACCTCCTTATCGTAATCGTCTATATTATAGAGTGGATCTATTGTATCTATGCTATAAAAATGTTTTGGCAAATTAGATTGTTTGCCGTATACTAGTTCATATGGACAGTAATTATGTGTCATAGACGGTGTGGTGTTAAAACAGTAAACAAAATATGTTAACCATACATCCCAATGTTTAATTGAATTTATAATTGAATTTTTGTATTCTGTATTTTGTATTGTTGAGATAACACATAACGAAGCTGAAGGAGAGACGTGCGTTTGTTTTGGCTCCGCAGTTTTCTTCAATTTTGTCAAGTTTCTAGAGAGATCAGGCCGCGAAATCCTAAAGTAAAGGTCGGTTATACGGTGTATGCCTTGTGGGTATTGTGCCTACTTGCCTGTGCGGGTGCGTCCGTTGTCGTTCCTGCAAATATTTCGTGAAATCTCTGGCCCTGATTTTTGAACACTCTTGGCTTGGTGGCGGAGACGGGCGTAGAGGTGGGTCCCGCCAATTTCTCTTTTCTCTCCGTTGCAGCGGTTTGGGTGGGGTGACCGCAGTGATTCCTGCCAAAAATCACCAAAACCATCACATGCTTTGCTTCACTCCACAACAAAACAAAATAAAAAAGAAGCAGCTGACGGGTGAAACTACCGGACCGCCACACAAATTAGCAGCCCTAGTGAGTCGCTGAATGACAGCTGATTGCAGCTGCGAAGTTGCAGGCCGTACATCCCCCTTCCCTCCCCTGCCATAGAGGTAAGCCGAGCTTTTCTATTTCCTAAAGTGCCTGACCCTTAAAAGTGTTGCATAACTTTGGGCTGACTCAAAATAGTAGCACTTGATAAAGTTTTGGAGCAGTTACAGCAAAACGTGCAGTATAGCATCGGAAGCCTGCTCCAATCCCAACGACATTGCCGTTGGTTCAAATCCCAGCAGAAACTTTTTTGTTTTGTTGGTTTTAAATTTTGGACCATACACATCCATTATTGCTATTAATTAAATTTATTAGTAATATTATTTTGGTTGACAGATATTTATTAAATTTCCCCTTTCCTGCTCCTATTTGCCCTATCGACTGCGCATTGTTCCTGTCCACCGAGCCGGAGCGGTATAACTCCCAACCGCAGCCGAGAGGAAATTCTTGGCCTGGCATTTGCGTAGGCGAAAGAGTGAATCTAGAGCAGTATCCTGGAAGAGGAATACCAAGCGGCGTTTGGGCGTCGCCCGGCGCTGGGGCGAACTCCGCCGCAGCAGGATGATGCGCCAAGAAAGGTGAAGGAATGTAGTGATGACGGGGCTGGTTGTCTGGTGTTGGGATGTGTCCCATCAGAAAACAGTACTCAGCTCAATGGGCCACTTGTTGGATACCGTCGTAGGCCTTACAAAGAAGGACTCAAATGGAAAGAACAGATCCATAACCAACCAGCTCAGAGAGAAAGTTGTGAGGCTACAGAAACTGCACCTCGACATCAGTGCGCTGTTCAGAGGGCAGGAAATTGCGACAAGAGAGCCAGCAAACTGCCAGAAATGTAGTATGGTTCCGCCTCACAGGGTGAGTCGCGAACAACAAACGACAAGAGTGAGTGGTAGCTCGTGGACTGTGCGTGATAACTGCTGCCAGACAGTGCCAATAATGGAGGAATGGAAGGCGACGCGTGACGTGGCAGCTTCAGTATTAAAAAAGAGTGCACCAAAACAGCAGCGGAATAAACAACAGCTAGAGTTCCATGTGGGGTCACCTGTACCTGTATTGCAAGAGCATGGACCAGACACGAAGAAGAAAATACCATCAAGACTAGATGGAAAGCAACAACGTGCACAGGAGGAAATCGAAGGGTGGAAAACGGTACCCAACAAGAGCATGACTCGCATTAAGACAGTTAAGCCCGCAGCCAGACCCAAAAAAACGAGACCGGATGCTCTACTCATAGAGCTGGGCATTGGAAGCACATATAGCGAAGTTCTCGCTTTAGTAACTCGCCGCCCAGACGAAAAACTTCAGCGTGTTCGTGACTCCGTTAGCAGGGTGAGACGCACAGCTAAAAATGGACTTCTGTTGGAACTAAGCGGGGCGACAAAGAACCACCAGGCTCTTAAGGACGAGATAACGGAAGTACTAAGAGTTTCTGTAGGAGTGAAGCTGCTCACTCAGCAAAGATATGCAATCATCAGAGATCTGGATGAACTAGTGGAACCACGCCACATAGTTGAGCTGGTATTGAAGCCACAGAGTGCTCAGTAAAAAGCATTAGAAGAGGATATGCGGGCATGCAGATGGCAGCTATTGCAGCCCCAGATCAAGCCATGATCAAACTGCTGAAGCTGGGGAAAATTAAGATTGGATGGACCTGCTGCAGAATAAAGGAGACAAATGATCTGCCTACCAGATGCTTCCGATGCCTTGACATAGGTCATATATAGCATCTAAATGCACAAGCCATGTGGACAGGTCAAATTGCTGTATCAAGTGCGGCGAGGAAGGACATAAGGCCTCAGGCTGCAGTAACGCGAACCCGAAATGCTACTTGTGTGCCGGGGACGGTCTAGAGGACATAAACCACTATGCGGGGGGCCCCAAGTGCCCTGTAAATGGCAGTAAAAGACGTCTAGAAGCGCAACAATGACTCGAGGGACACTGAGTCTGATCCAGTTGAACCTGAACCACTGCATAGCGGCTCAGGACTTGTTGCAGCAAACAATCAGAAAAGTTAGAGCAGATATAGCAATACTCAGCGAACCATACAGGCCTGGAATTTCAAACAAGTGGGCCTCAGACAGACACCAGAAGGCATCAATTTGGATTTCCAGCGCTCTACCATTGGCACTGGAGGATATCCGCTCTGAAGAAGGCTTTGTCAGAGGAAGAGTAGGTGGCAGGTACTGGGTCTACAGTTGCTACTTGGCCCCCAGCCTATCAACTACAAGGTTCGGCGAAATTATACATGCGCTGACGGAGGATGCTAGAGGTCGCAAGGACATCATCGTGGCAGGAGATTTCAATGCTTGGGCAACGGAGTGGGGCAGCATAACCACTGACGCGAGAGGTCGCCTGCTTCTGGAGGCTTTCGCGAGCCTCGCCGTCACTCTGTTGAACTCAGGAACCCAACCTACGTTTAGTAGGGCCTGAGCGGGGTCAATCATTGACCTAACATTCGTCAGCGACTCGCTGGTCCGATCAGCTAGCTGGGCAAACCAGCGACAGGTACACAGCAAGCGATCATGAAGCTATCCTGTGCACGTTAAGCAGACCACAGAGTCACTGTCATGGACACATACTCAACAAAAGAGCCTATAAGACGGAGACCCTGAATATGTCGGTCTTCTGCAGAAACCTGGAGAGTATAGTTAACATGGAGGAGGGTGGTAATGCAGACGAATCAGCAAATCGGAAGATGGAACTCCTGTCAGCGGCATGCGATGCCAGTATGCTCCGCCGGAACCAGTACAAGCGACACCATACTCCCCTTTGCTGGTGGAATGAGTCCATTGCAGAAGCCCGCCGCGCTTGCCTTCGAGCGCGAAGACTGTATCAACGCTCACGTGGATCAGCAGAATTTTCCAGATTGCAATCCAGCTTCAAACTTAGGCGTAGGGAGCTAAAGAATGCTATTCGCAGCAGTAAGCGCGAGTGTTTCTTGGCACTTTGCGACACGGCTGATAGAGACCCCTGGGGAAAGGCCTATCAAACAATAGTAAAAAGGGTGGACGCAGGAGCACCGGTGCCCCCAATGGCTAGAGCATCTCTTCTGGGCATTGTTGACGCACTTTTTCCCAGCGCCCTAGGATGCTCATTAAATCCCAGCCAGTCTTCTTCGAGCTTTTCCAGCGAAGAGATCGAAGAATGTACCACCGATGAACTGCTCAGCATAGTCAACAGCCTAACTCCGAATAAGGCACCAGGCGCTGACGGTATTCCCAACCGCATTATAAAGTTGGCAATAAATCTCCACCCAGAGGCGTTTGCGTTACTTTACAATAAATGCCTTAAGGAAGCAACGTTCCCTTGTAGATGGAAGGAACAGCTACTGGTGCTCCTCCCGAAACCCGGTAAACCACCAGGAGAGCCCTCCTCATATAGACCGATCTGCCTGATAGATACTGCGGGAAAAGTGCTGGAGAAAATAATCGTGGCAAGGCTACAGAAAGCTATTGATCGTGGAGGTGGCCTCTCCTCTGCCCAATACGGCTTTAGAAAGGCGCGCTCTACGACTGAGGCAATATCCTGCGTAGTAGATACAGCAAGAGACGCCATCGCAGGCCAGCGATGGAAAGGTGGAGACAAGAAATACTGCCTAGTTGTGACCCTTGACATTCGTAATGCTTTCAACACCGCGAAGTGGGACCGAGTTCTAACCAGCCTATCCGATTTCGGAGTCCAGGGCAAGCTTCTTAGACTGATCACCAGTTACTTCGACCGTCGAAACCTAATCTGCACGACTTTAGAAGGGCTTGAAGTTCGCAGAGTCACCCAGGGGGTTCCTCAAGGCTCGGTGTTGGGTCCCCTCCTTTGGAATGCCATGTATGACGGCATACTTAGGACCGACTTCGCTGATAGGACAAAAATCATTGGATTCGCCGACGACGTGGCCCTAGTCATAGTTGCTAAGGAGATACCGGATCTGGAGGCTCGGTGCAACGAAAGCATTGCAGCCATCGGCCAGTGGCTATCTGTTGCTGGCTTGGAGCTGGCAGCACACAAGACGGAAGCGGTTCTCATAAGCAGCCGCAAAAAGGTGGAAACTGCGACGATTCGTGTTGGAAGCACTCAGATAATCTCAAAGAGAGCGATTAAGTACCTGGGCGTGATGCTTGATACGAGGCTGTGTTTTAGAGAGCACCTCGAATTTGCGAACAGCGCAGGCTATTGCTGACGGGCGTCACTAAGTCCATAGCGCTTTATGGGGCACCAGTGTGGTATACTGCACTGGAAGTAAAGAGTTATAGACGCGGAATGGAGGCCACATTCAGGCTAAGTGCAATAAAGATTTGTTGTGCTTTCCGAACAATATCGGATGACGCTGCACATGTCATTGCGGGATTAATGCCGTTTAGCGATTTGGTGGAGGAATCCAAGGCGAACTACAGAGCATTAAGACAACCAGCTGTCCTAGGGAACCCACGAGCTAAGGCACTGCTGCGCCAGACATCGCACCTGGAAGCCTTAAGCAATTGGCAAACCAGATGGGATGCTTCGGAGAAGGGAAGATGGACACACAGGCTTATACCAAATGTCGGAGAATGGATTGGTAGAGCACACGGAGGGGTAACCTTCCACCTCACCCAACTATTAAGTGGACATGGATGTTTTAGGAGCTACCTAAAACGCTTTTGGCCATGAAAGAGACGACGCATGCACATGGTGTGGGGCAGGTATTACAGAGGATGCGAACCATATTGTATTCTATTGCCCACGCTACGAGGAACAGAGAGATGCTCTAGAGCGGCATCTTGGCACACACATGTCTGCAGGGAACCTGGTCAAAGAAATGTTGACAAACGTCGAAGCCTGGGATGCAGTCTGCGGTTTTGCAGCAGCCGTAATGACTGAGCAACGACGTCTGGAGAGGATGAGGAATCAGCAATAAGACACATTGGCCCTAGCGAAGCAATAATCTCAAGCAGTCCCGCCAGGAATAAATGATATCTTTTTGCATTTTATTTTACTGTATTTTTTGTTTAAATATATTTTTTGTTATCGAAAAAAAAAAAAAACCCTTAAGTCTTTAGTATTCCTATCATATGTTTTTATAAGCTGTTTCTAATCTAAACTTAACCTCCTTATCGTAATCGTCTATATTATAGAGTGGATCTATTGTATCTATGCTATAAAAATGTTTTGGCAAATTAGATTGTTTGCCGTATACTAGTTCATATGGACAGTAATTATGTGTCATAGACGGTGTGGTGTTAAAACAGTAAACAAAATATGTTAACCATACATCCCAATGTATAATTGAATTTATAATTGAGTTTTTGTATTCTGTTCCCATATCCGTAATGAACGTCTTCATTGGACCATATTTTAGAATAAAAGATTAAAATGTAGCTTTTGAGATTGTTGTTACGTTTTTATTTGCAACTGGAATGGCTACTAAATATTTTGTAAGATCGCATATTAAAGTGACTATATATTCATTGCCGTTTTCTGTGCGTGGTAATGGACCAGTTGTGTCCACTATTACCTTATCAAAAGCATATTTGGGGGTTTCTGTAATAGTTAATGGGGTCTTGATATGTTTCGTCGTTTTCGATTTCTGGCATTTTGGACATTTACGTATGTACTCTTTTATATGACGAGCCATGTTTTTCCAATAATAGTGTCTCTTTATATTGAATAGTGCTCTTGATATGCGAGTATGACCTCCTTGTATAGGATCGTCATGATATGTAGACATTATTGCTTCGTTTTCTTTTTCGATAATGGTCACCGGCTGTAGTAGCGCTACTCTTAAAGATTTTAATTTTTTTAAAAGATTCTATTGAAATATTTTCAAATATCTTTTCACTCGGTGCCAATTAGAGTTGAGTGATCTCAAGTATACCGGCTTCTTTTTCAAGCCTTTCAAAGAATTGATCTAAATCAAGATTTCCATTGGTGCACCGATCGCCAACATTAATTCTTGCTATAACTTTTTTCCATGTTTAAACAAACACAAATTATTTGTTATGTGCAACATACTTTTCGTACTTCATCATTGCAAATGACTTCATGTACGTTGGGCTTAGAAGCTATATTAGGAACTTGCCTAAGCATAGTTTCCTTTTTGTTCTCTGGACAGAGATTATTTTGTCTACTTTGTTGCCCGGTTGTGACTTTCAGGACTTTATTTTGAATGTCTTTTAGTTCGTATATAGTTATCCGCGATAGGGCATCTGCCACAAAATTGTCTTTTCCCTTTAAGTATTCCACTGTGAAATCATATTCCTCTAGTTCTAGTCTCATACGTGTTAATTTTGAACTTGGATTAACCATCGAAAATAGGTATGTAAGTGGTCTGTGGTCAGTTTTAACTATAAAGTGTTTTCCATAGATATATGGTCGAAAATATACTATTGCCCAATGAATAGCTGCTAATTCTTGTTCCGTAGTGCTCTTATTGCTTTCACCTTTCGTGAATGCTCTCGATGCATATGTAGCATGTTCTAGAATAATATATTATAAATATATTGTAGCAGTTAGTTACAATATTTACGTGCGCAACATTCAAGTTCATTTGCCTCTTAAGTAACATGACCACCCATGAGTACATGGTGCTGGACAATTGCAGTGTCGGCAAATATAACACGCGCGGCCGCTTTGGCCCAATATGCAATATGATACATCCTCACTCTGCCACTGTGGCGGCATATACACATACATACTTTTACGTAAACATTTATACATAAGTATGTTTATACATAAGCATACCGCTCCTCTGCCTGCACTACTGGCAGCGCAGCTACGCGGTCTTAGGTATAGTCAACAATTGTTATAGAATTAAGAATTATTCAATAAACTGTGCTAAAGCAAAGAAGACCAATATATTTGATTTAATTATTTACTATATTTGTACCTACCGTACTTAATTCACCTCTGAGCATAGACACCTGTAAAAGGGAAAAAGAGCAAGAAGGTGAAGAATCTGAAACAAGCGAGGAAGAAATAGAAGAGAAAGATCTAGACGATCTAACAATCCTTCGCTAATAAGATTACCTGATATAGAAGCGTTGTCTGAACAAGACAACGAATCAGATTTAGAAATTAATACAAGTGTAATAAACACAACAAGCAGAATGGCAGAATTAAATGCCCGCAGGTCAGATATGAAAGATATAAATATAGCCATACCGGAATTTAATGGAACAAAAATGCAACTCCAAAGATTTGTTACAGCTCTGAGATTGGTAGATATGATGAAAGGCGACTATGAAAGTATAGCAGTTGAGGTAATAAAATCAAAAATTATTGGCCCAACACTATATGAAGTCCAACAAGAAACTTCAATTGAAGCAATAATACAAAAATTGCAAGGCACTGTAATTGGTGAAACATCCAAAGTTATAAAAGCCAAATTGAAGAATACAACTCAGAAAGGTAAAACCGTTGACAAATTTACTTCGGAGATTGATAATTCACGCAAAACAAGCTGCGTATATCGATGAAGGTATGCCAGCAGCACTTGCTCTTAAAAACAGCACAGATGATGCTATAGAAGCAATGATTGGGAATTGCGAACAAAATAGAATCAAAACTATACTCGACTCTGGCAATTTCAAAACCATGGACGAAGCTATAGCAAGGTACTTACAAAAAAGTGCTGAAATAACAGGGAACCCAAATACGGTTTTGTTTGCTCAAAGAAACCGTGGTAATTATAATAACAAATATAATTATCGTGGTAGAGGTAATGGTCGTGGTTATTATAATAATTATAACAATAACAATAACGGCCAATATTACCAACAAAACAGAAATAATAATTACAGAGGAAATAATCGAGGTTACAGTAGGAATAATAGAGGTAACCGAGGAAATAACCGACAAAACGGTTATAATAGCAATAATGTTAGAGTAGCACACAATGCTTCGGGAAACTCCCAAACACCTTTAGATACCCAGCAGTAATCAATAATAAGATTCACGCCATCAGTTTTAATCAAAATACGTTCGTTACTTTTACGAATGTAGCAACGGGAAAAAAGTTAGTATTCTTAATAGACACAGGATCGGAAATATCGATCATAAAAGAAAATTCAGACAGTTTTCAAGGTATCCAAACCAATAAAATCATAAATATACAAGGAATTAGTCAAGAAGTAACTAAATCCATAGGGTTTACTTCTGTCGAAATACAATCCTCGAAATATATAATTCCACACGACTTTCACATCGTTAATACCCGATTCGCTATTCCATGTGATGGAATACTAGGAATCGATTTCATAAGAAAATATAACTGTCAATTAGATTTCAATACGTCCGAAGACTGGTTAATAATCAGACCAAATAATCTAAAATATCCGATATATGTACCAATATCGTACACTTCTGGTAATAATTCAATAGTTTTGCCAGCAAGATCCTAAGTTGTCCGAAAAATTAAAATAAGTTCACAAGAAGACAGTATATTGATACCAAACCAAGAAATTCATCATGGTATTTATTTAGCAAATACCATAACTAAACCCCAAAACGCAGCCATACGATTGCTAAATACTACAAATAAAGATAAAATAGTAAACATATCCAGCTTGAAGTATGAACCGCTTTCCTGCTACGAAATAATCGAAGCAAATAATGAACAGCGTGAAAACGCAGTACTAACTACGTTATCAAAAAATTTTCCCCCAAAGTTTCACATCCAACTTACGAAGTTGTGCAAGAAATATAGTGATGTATTCGGACTAGAAACCGAATCGATAACAACAAATAATTTTTACAAACAAAAATTAAGACTAGTGGACGATGAACCAATTTACATTAAAAATTATAGAAATCCTCATAGTCAGAAAGAAGAAATACAAAAACAAGTCCAAAAGCTTATAAAAGACGATATAGTTGAGCCTTCTGTATCTCCATACAATAGCCCACTTTTATTGGTACCGAAAAAATCGCTACCAGATGCTGAAAATAAAAAATGGCGATTATTAATTGACTATCGTCAAATTAATAAAAAATTGTTGTCCGATAAATTCCCATTACCCAGAATTGATGACATTTTAGATCAACTAGGTAGAGCAAAGTATTTTTCATGCCTTGACCTAATGTCAGGTTTTCATCAAATTGAACTCGAAGAAGAGTCACGAAACATAACATCCTTTTCCACATGTAATGTCTCATATCGCTTCACGCGATTACCATTCGGTTTAAAAATAGCACCAAATTCGTTCCAGAGAATGATGACTATAGCATTCACTGGCCTTGAACCTTCACAAGCATTCCTTTACATGGATGACTTAATAGTCATAGGTTGTTCCGAAAAACATATGATCAATAATCTAACAGATGTTTTTGAGAAATGTAGGCAACATAACCTAAAGTTACATCCTGAAAAATGTTCATTTTTATACCCTGTACCCATAGGGTAAAAGGGTATATTAAAGTCGCTAAAATGTATGTAACAGGCAGAAGGAAAATTTTCCGACCCCATAAAGTATATATATTCTTGATCAGTATCAATAGCGAAGTCGATTGAGACATGTCCGTCTGTCCGTCCGTCCGTTTGAACACCGAGATCTCAGAGACCATAACAGCTAGAGCAACCAAATTTGGTGTCAACATCCGTCTATTGTATAAGCGGGTCAAGTTTATTTTAAATTTTTGCCACGCCCACTTCCGCCCCCGCAATTTGGGAAAAACCTATAACTAGAGCAATACTAAAGATATCGTATTCTTATTTGGCATGCGAGATAGCATGCGTTCGCTGTTGCTGCATGGCAAGCAGTGCATGCTAAGAGAATTTTTTTTGGAAATTGATGGCGATTTTGATCGTTTTTGACTTTATGGAGTACCTTTACTTGGTACAGGGTATACTCAATGTCGGCAGGGACGACTTGCTTGCTTCATTTATGCATGAAGTCACCTTTTTGGGACATAAGTGCACAGATAAAGGAATCTTGCCTGATGACACAAAGTATGATGTCATTCAAAATTATCCAGTTCCACATGATGCGGACAGCGCTAGAAGATTCATTGCATTTTGCAACTATTATCGAAGATTTATACAAAACTTCGCTGGATATTCTCGTCACATAACAAATTTATGTAAGAAAAATGTTAAATTTGAATGGACAAGTGATTGTCAAAATGCGTGCGAGCATTTAAAATCAGCGTTAATGAACCCAACTCTATTGCAGTACCCAGATTTTAGCAAAGAATTTTGCATAATCACTGACGCAAGTAAATATGCATGTGGAGCAGTCCTAACGCAAAATAAAAATGGACTACAGCTTCCAGTAGCATACGCGTCTAGATCTTTCACAAAAGGTGAGAGTAATAAGAGTACAACTGAACAAGAGTTAGCTGCGATTCACTGGGCAATCACACACTGCAGACCATACATTTATGGTACACATTTTACTGTCAAAACAGATCACAGAGCATTAACTTATTTGTTTTCGATGACAAATCCAAGTTCCAAGCTAACTAGAATGCGACTTGAACTCGAGGAATATAATTTTACGGTAGAGTATCTAAAGGGAAAAGATAATTTCGTAGCCGACGCGCTATCAAGAATAACAATACAGGACTTACAAAATATACAAAATAGTAACAAAATTCTGAGAGTCACTATCAGAAGTCAAAGTAAACAGTCAAATTCCTGAGCAGGAAAAGAAAAAGAAAATAATATAAAAGAGTTGCAAAAGCAATCTCTTAATGCTTCTAAGCCCAATGTATATGACGTCATTGTAAATGACGAAGTACGAAAAGTAGTGACCTTGCGAATAACTGATTCTTTAAGCATATTCAAACATGGCAAGAAAGTTATAGCAAGAATTGACATTTGCGATATGTATACCAATGGAATTCTTGACTTAGGTCAATTTTTTCAAAGGCTCGAAAAAGAAGCCGGTATACTCAATATCAGTCAAGTCAAAGTGGCACCGAGCGTGAAGATCTTTGAAACTATTTCAATAGAATCTTTAAAAAATATGGGCAATAAAATATTGAAATTTTTAAGAGTAGCGCTACTCAAGCCGGTGGCCCTATTATCAAATAATGATAAAGAAAAAGAAGCAATACTGTTTACGTTCCACGATGATCCTATACAAGGAGGTCATACTGGAATATTGAGAACTATAGCCAAAATAAAAAGGCATTACTATTGGAAAAATATGACACGAGATATATCTCAATATATAAAAAAATGTAATAAGTGTCAAAAAGCAAAGATAACAAAGCATACGAAAACTCCGTTAATTATAACTGAAATGCCACAACAGGCTTTCGACAGGGTAATTGTGGATACGATTGGTCCACTCCCAAAATCAGAACACGGAAATGAATACGCAGTAACTTTAATCTGCGACCTAACAAAATATCTTGTAATAATACCTATTAAAGACAAAAGTGCAAAAACAGTAGCGAAAGCTATATTTGAAGATTTCATTCTGCAGTACGGTCCAATGAAGACGTTCATTACGGACATGGGAACAGAATATAGAAACTCAATAATTGAAGATTTATGCAAAAACTTGCAAATTAAAAAAATAACTTCAACTGCACATCATCACCAGACGGTAGGCACTGTGGAGCGAAGCCACCGAACACTTAATGAATTTTTACGATCATACATTTCAGTTGACAAAACTGACTGGGATGTATGGACACGATACTTCGCATATTGTTTTAATACAACACCCTCTATGGCACATGATTATTGTCCATATGAGTTGGTATTCGGTAAAACTTCGAATTTACCCCAACAGTTTAATAGTGTTGATAGGATAAATCTACTATATAATATAGAAGATTATGCTAAGGAATCAAAATTTAGATTAGAACAGGCCTAAAAAAGAGCCAGAATTATGTTAGAACAGCACAAAGCAAAGAATAAGGAAATATATGATAGAAAAGTAAAAAATATCGAATTAGAAATAGGAGATAAGGTTTTATTACGTAACGATACGGGTCATAAGCTAGAATCTAAGTATTTAGGCCCATACATTATAGAAGAAATAAAAGATATGGATAACATTTTAATTAAAGATACAAAGAATAAGAAACAATTAGTGCATAAGGATAGGTTAAAAATTTTAATCAATTAATATATATAAAAAGAAAATAATAATAATAATAAAAAAAAAAGAAGAACAAATAAATTCCCTACATTTAATGACACTATACATATATACCAATATATTTTTACCACATATATCATTAAACGAACAATTGAACATTCAAAAAAAAAAAAAAAAAAAAAAAAAAAAAAATAATAATAAACAATAATAAATAAATTTCTATAAAAAAAAAAATTTTTAGAAAATAACTCCATATAATTACGTTATTTTTCTAAAGAGGGGGGATGTAGCATGTTCTGGAATAATATATTATAAACATATTGTAGCAGTTAGTTACAATATTTACGTGCGCAACATTCAAGTTCATTTGCCTCTTAAGTAACATGACCACCCATGAGTACATGGTGCTGGACAATTGCAGTGTCGGCAAAAATAACACGCGCGGCCGCTTTGGCCCAATATGCAATATGATACATCCTCACTCTGCCACTGTGGCGGCATATACACATACATACTTTTACGTAAACATTTATACATAAGTATGTTTATACATAAGCATACCGCTCCTCTGCCTGCACTACTGGCAGCGCAGCTACGCGGTCTTAGGTATAGTCAACAATTGTTATAGAATTAAGAATTATTCAATAAACTGTGCTAAAGCAAAGAAGACCAATATATTTGATTTAATTATTTACTATATTTGTACTTACCGTACTTAATTCACCTCTGAGCATAGACACCTGTAAAAGGGAAAAAGAGCAAGAAGGTGAAGAATCTGAAACAAGCGAGGAAGAAATAGAAGAGAAAGATCTAGACGATCTAACAATCCTTCGCTAATAAGATTACCTGATATAGAAGCGTTG
Organism: Drosophila emarginata; assembly: GCA_037075365.1. Classification (NCBI taxonomy): domain Eukaryota; kingdom Metazoa; phylum Arthropoda; class Insecta; order Diptera; family Drosophilidae; genus Drosophila; species Drosophila emarginata. Next base: position 826,919 of record JBAMCD010000303.1, read on the forward strand.
TCTGAACAAGACAACGAATCAGATTTAGAAATTAATACAAGTGTAATAAACACAACAAGCAGAATGGCAGAATTAAATGCCCGCAGGTCAGATATGAAAGATATAAATATAGCCATACCGGAATTTAATGGAACAAAAATGCAACTCCAAAGATTTGTTACAGCTCTGAGATTGGTAGATATGATGAAAGGCGACTATGAAAGTATAGCAGTTGAGGTAATAAAATCAAAAATTATTGGCCCAACACTATATGAAGTCCAACAAGAAACTTCAATTGAAGCAATAATACAAAAATTGCAAGGCACTGTAATTGGTGAAACATCCAAAGTTATAAAAGCCAAATTGAAGAATACAACTCAGAAAGGTAAAACCGCTGACAAATTTACTTCGGAGATTGATAATTCACGCAAAACAAGCTGCGTATATCGATGAAGGTATGCCAGCAGCACTTGCTCTTAAAAACAGCACAGATGATGCTATAGAAGCAATGATTGGGAATTGCGAACAAAATAGAATCAAAACTATACTCGACTCTGGCAATTTCAAAACCATGGACGAAGCTATAGCAAGGTACTTACAAAAAAGTGCTGAAATAACAGGGAACCCAAATACGGTTTTGTTTGCTCAAAGAAACCGTGGTAATTATAATAACAAATATAATTATCGTGGTAGAGGTAATGGTCGTGGTTATTATAATAATTATAACAATAACAATAACGGCCAATATTACCAACAAAACAGAAATAATAATTACAGAGGAAATAATCGAGGTTACAGTAGGAATAATAGAGGTAACCGAGGAAATAACCGACAAAACGGTTATAATAGCAATAATGTTAGAGTAGCACACAATGCTTCGGGAAACTCCCAAACACCTTTAGATACCCAGCAGTAATCAATAATAAGATTCACGCCATCAGTTTTAATCAAAATACGTTCGTTACTTTTACGAATGTAGCAACGGGAAAAAAGTTAGTATTCTTAATAGACACAGGATCGGAAATATCGATCATAAAAGAAAATTCAGACAGTTTTCAAGGTATCCAAACCAATAAAATCATAAATATACAAGGAATTAGTCAAGAAGTAACTAAATCCATAGGGTTTACTTCTGTCGAAATACAATCCTCGAAATATATAATTCCACACGACTTTCACATCGTTAATACCCGATTCGCTATTCCATGTGATGGAATACTAGGAATCGATTTCATAAGAAAATATAACTGTCAATTAGATTTCAATACGTCCGAAGACTGGTTAATAATCAGACCAAATAATCTAAATTATCCGATATATGTACCAATATCGTACACTTCTGGTAATAATTCAATAGTTTTGCCAGCAAGATCCTAAGTTGTCCGAAAAATTAAAATAAATAAAATACCAAACCAAGAAATTCATCATGGTATTTATTTAGCAAATACCATAACTAAACCCCAAAACGCAGTCATACGATTGCTAAATACTACAAATAAAGATAAAATAGTAAACATATCCAGCTTGAAGTATGAACCGCTTTCCTGCTACGAAATAATCGAAGCAAATAATGAACAGCGTGAAAACGCAGTACTAACTACGTTATCAAAAAATTTTCCCCCAAAGTTTCACATCCAACTTACGAAGTTGTGCAAGAAATATAGTGATGTATTCGGACTAGAAACCGAATCGATAACAACAAATAATTTTTACAAACAAAAATTAAGACTAGTGGACGATGAACCAATTTACATTAAAAATTATAGAAATCCTCATAGTCAGAAAGACGAAATACAAAAACAAGTCCAAAAGCTTATAAAAGACGATATAGTTGAGCCTTCTGTATCTCCATACAATAGCCCACTTTTATTGGTACCGAAAAAATCGCTACCAGATGCTGAAAATAAAAAATGGCGATTAGTAATTGACTATCGTCAAATTAATAAAAAATTGTTGTCCAATAAATTCCCATTACCCAGAATTGATGACATTTTAGATCAACTAGGTAGAGCAAAGTATTTTTCATGCCTTGACCTAATGTCAGGTTTTCATCAAATTGAACTCGAAGAAGAGTCACGAAACATAACATCCTTTTCCACATGTAATGTCTCATATCGCTTCACGCGATTACCATTCGGTTTAAAAATAGCACCAAATTCGTTCCAGAGAATGATGACTATAGCATTCACTGGCCTTGAACCTTCACAAGCATTCCTTTACATGGATGACTTAATAGTCATAGGTTGTTCCGAAAAACATATGATCAATAATCTAACAGATGTTTTTGAGAAATGTAGGCAACATAACCTAAAGTTACATCCTGAAAAATGTTCATTTTTATACCCTGTACCCATAGGGTAAAAGGGTATATTAAAGTCGCTAAAATGTATGTAACAGGCAGAAGGAAAATTTTCCGACCCCATAAAGTATATATATTCTTGATCAGTATCAATAGCGAAGTCGATTGAGACATGTCCGTCTGTCCGTCCGTCCGTCCGTCTGTCCGTCCGTCCGTTTGAACACCGAGATCTCAGAGACTATAAGAGCTAGAGCAACCAAATTTGGTGTCAACATCCGTCTATTGTATAAGCGGGTCAAGTTTATTTTAAATTTTTGCCACGCCCACTTCCGCCCCCGCAATTTGGGAAAAACCTATAACTAGAGCAATACTAAAGATATCGTATTCTTATTTGGCATGCGAGATAGCATGCGTTCGCTGTTGCTGCATGGCAAGCAGTGCATGCTAAGAGAATTTTTTTTGGAAATTGATGGCGATTTTGATCGTTTTTGACTTTATAGAGTACCTTTACTTGGTACAGGGTATACTCAATGTCGGCAGGGACGACTTGCTTGCTTCATTTATGCATGAAGTCACCTTTTTGGGACATAAGTGCACAGATAAAGGAATCTTGCCTGATGACACAAAGTATGATGTCATTCAAAATTATCCAGTTCCACATGATGCGGACAGCGCTAGAAGATTCATTGCATTTTGCAACTATTATCGAAGATTTATACAAAACTTCGCTGAATATTCTCGTCACATAACAAATTTATGTAAGAAAAATGTTAAATTTGAATGGACAAGTGATTGTCAAAATGCGTTCGAGCATTTAAAATCAGCGTTAATGAACCCAACTCTATTGCAGTACCCAGATTTTAGCAAAGAATTTTGCATAATCACTGACGCAAGTAAATATGCATGTGGAGCAGTCCTAACGCAAAATAAAAATGGACTACAGCTTCCAGTAGCATACGCGTCTAGATCTTTCACAAAAGGTGAGAGTAATAAGAGTACAACTGAACAAGAGTTAGCTGCGATTCACTGGGCAATCACACACTGCAGACCATACATTTATGGTACACATTTTACTGTCAAAACAGATCACAGAGCATTAACTTATTTGTTTTCGATGACAAATCCAAGTTCCAAGCTAACTAGAATGCGACTTGAACTCGAGGAATATAATTTTACGGTAGAGTATCTAAAGGGAAAAGATAATTTCGTAGCCGACGCGCTATCAAGAATAACAATACAGGACTTACAAAATATACAAAATAGTAACAAAATTCTGAGAGTCACTATCAGAAGTCAAAGTAAACAGTCAAATTCCTGAGCAGGAAAAGAAAAAGAAAATAATATAAAAGAGTTGCAAAAGCAATCTCTTAATGCTTCTAAGCCCAATGTATATGACGTCATTGTAAATGACGAAGTACGAAAAGTAGTGACCTTGCGAATAACTGATTCTTTAAGCATATTCAAACATGGCAAGAAAGTTATAGCAAGAATTGACATTTGCGATATGTATACCAATGGAATTCTTGACTTAGGTCAATTTTTTCAAAGGCTCGAAAAAAGAAGCCGGTATACTCAATATCAGTCAAGTCAAAGTGGCACCGAGCGTGAAGATCTTTGAAACTATTTCAATAGAATCTTTAAAAAATATGGGCAATAAAATATTGAAATTTTTAAGAGTAGCGCTACTCAAGCCGGTGGCCCTATTATCAAATAATGATAAAGAAAAAGAAGCAATACTGTTTACGTTCCACGATGATCCTATACAAGGAGGTCATACTGGAATATTGAGAACTATAGCCAAAATAAAAAGGCATTACTATTGGAAAAATATGACACGAGATATATCTCAATATATAAAAAAATGTAATAAGTGTCAAAAAGCAAAGATAACAAAGCATACGAAAACTCCGTTAATTATAACTGAAATGCCACAACAGGCTTTCGACAGGGTAATTGTGGATACGATTGGTCCACTCCCAAAATCAGAACACGGAAATGAATACGCAGTAACTTTAATCTGCGACCTAACAAAATATCTTGTAATAATACCTATTAAAGACAAAAGTGCAAAAACAGTAGCGAAAGCTATATTTGAAGATTTCATTCTGCAGTACGGTCCAATGAAGACGTTCATTACGGACATGGGAACAGAATATAGAAACTCAATAATTGAAGATTTATGCAAAAACTTGCAAATTAAAAAAATAACTTCAACTGCACATCATCACCAGACGGTAGGCACTGTGGAGCGAAGCCACCGAACACTTAATGAATTTTTACGATCATACATTTCAGTTGACAAAACTGACTGGGATGTATGGACACGATACTTCGCATATTGTTTTAATACAACACCCTCTATGGCACATGATTATTGTCCATATGAGTTGGTATTCGGTAAAACTTCGAATTTACCCCAACAGTTTAATAGTGTTGATAGGATAAATCTACTATATAATATAGAAGATTATGCTAAGGAATCAAAATTTAGATTAGAACAGGCCTAAAAAAGAGCCAGAATTATGTTAGAACAGCACAAAGCAAAGAATAAGGAAATATATGATAGAAAAGTAAAAAATATCGAATTAGAAATAGGAGATAAGGTTTTATTACGTAACGATACGGGTCATAAGCTAGAATCTAAGTATTTAGGCCCATACATTATAGAAGAAATAAAAGATATGGATAACATTTTAATTAAAGATACAAAGAATAAGAAACAATTAGTGCATAAGGATAGGTTAAAAATTTTAATCAATTAATATATATAAAAAGAAAATAATAATAATAATAAAAAAAAAAGAAGAACAAATAAATTCCCTACATTTAATGACACTATACATATATACCAATATATTTTTACCACATATATCATTAAACAAACAATTGAACATTCAAAAAAAAAAAAAAAAAAAAAAATAATAATAAACAATAATAAATAAATTTCTATAAAAAAAAAATTTTTAGAAAATAACTCCATATAATTACGTTATTTTTCTAAAGAGGGGGGATGTAGCATGTTCTGGAATAATATATTATAAACATATTGTAGCAGTTAGTTACAATATTTATGTGCGCAACATTCAAGTTCATTTGCCTCTTAAGTAACATGACCACCCATGAGTACATGGTGCTGGACAATTGCAGTGTCGGCAAATATAACACGCGCGGCCGCTTTGGCCCAATATGCAATATGATACATCCTCACTCTGCCGCTGTAGCGGCATATACACATACATACTTTTACGTAAACATTTATACTTAAGTATGTTTATACATAAGCATACCGCTCCTCTGCCTGCACTACTGGCAGCGCAGCTACGCGGTCTTAGGTATAGTCAACAATTGTTATAGAATTAAGTATTATTCAATAAACTGTGCTAAAGCAAAGAAGACCAATATATTTGGTTTAATTATTTACTACAACGAGTAACCCTGCGACATTCATTTTTACACATATACTATTGGAGGTTGGAGTCCATTTTGGTTTTGAGTTAAAACCGCTCAACATTCCTATTTTGCTTGCATCAGTGGTTATGCAAAACTCTATGCTAAAATCTGGATATTGTAATAGAGTTGGTTCTGTTGGCTTGTCTTTTAGATATTGGAATGCTTTCTGGCATTCATTTGTCCATTGGAATGAAACATTCTTTTTAAATAATCTTGTTATATGCCGTGAATGGTCGGCGAAGTATTTTATGAAGCGTCTATAGTAATTGCAAAATGCAATAAAGCGTCTTGCGCTATCCGCATCATGTGGGACTAGGTAATTCATGACGTCATATTTCTTGTCATCTGGTAATATTCCTTTGTCTGTACACTTGTGACCAAAAAATGTCACTTCGTGCATGAAAAATGTGAATTTTCCTGGATGTACTTTGAGATTATATTTTCTACAAAGTTCAAAAACATCTTTATCTGAACACTCAACAACGATTAAATCGTCCATATAAAGGAAATCTTGTGAAGGTTCTAGACCCGGAAACGCGATAGTCATCATCCTCTGGAATGAGTTTGGTGCTATCTTTACTCCCAATGGTAATCGTGTGAAACGATATGAGCCATTGCTCGTTGAAAAGGACGTTATGTTTCTTGAACTTTCTTCTTGTTCAATTTGATGGAATCCTGACATTAAGTCAAGACATGAGAAATATTTTGCTCGGCCCAATTAATCTAAAATATCAACTCTGGGGAGTGGAAATTTGTCAGACAAGAGCTTTTTATTTGGCGATAGTCGATTCCTGAAGGGATTTCTTTGGTACTAAAAGAAGTGGGCTATTATATTCAGATGCAGAGGGTTCCACAACCTTGTCATTGATTAATTTCTTAACTTGTTCTTGAATTTCATGTACATGACTATGAGGATTTCTATAATTTTTCATGTGTACTTGTTCATTGTCTTCCAATCTCAATGTTTGTTTATAGAAGTTATTTGTTGTAATTGGTTCGGTTTGTAGTCCGAATACGTCACTATGTTTGATGCACAATTCTGTTGATTTTTAAATTGTATTGGAAAATTTTTCTTTAAATGTGATAAAACATAAGCATAACATAAATTGGATAAGATAGATTTTGAGGTCGAATAATAAACCAGTCCTCTGTTGGTTTGAAATCTAATAGGCAGTTGAATTTTTTATGAAATCAATGCCTACAATACCATCACAAGGTATTGCAAAGTTTGTATCTACCATGTTGAATTCGCGTGGAATTGTGTATTGTTTGAATTGGACATCTATGTAGTGCCTTGGGATTTTATTATTCCCTGGCCTATTCCTTGAATATTTTTAGTTTTATCTTGAGAAATGGTATCAAATTGATCGGAATTAATTTTTACAATTGATATATGAGCACCTGTGTCAATTAAAAATGTTAAAATTGTTTTTGTGGCCTGATTTACAAATTTTACAAAAACATTCAGACTAAAATTTATTGAATTGATTTTATTTGTTATTCGGTTATACTTAAAGGGTTTTGAGAGTTTTCCGAATCTGATGATAAACCATCATTTATGTAAGCTCCTTCTAGAAATTTCGCAAGTTTTTCCACCTCTTGGGTGTGCTGATTGGCTGTTTTGCTCTTTTGTTGCAAATAAGGGAGTTTGGCAAAAATAACTTCTACCTATTCTCCTGCGATTATCGCAACAATTGTCTGTTCGTTACTGATAAGGTTTCGAGCATGACCTTTTAATTTAGTTTTTATTATCTGGACTGCAATTGTTTCGTGAGTGCCTTTCAATTATACTGCCTCCACATGTTGTACAGAAAGGTGCAGGTTCATGCCCAAACCTATGCAAATACTGCCTGAAACAGCCGTGACCACTCAGAAATTGAATAAGATGGAAGTTTACTTGATCCGTCTTGCGGTTCAACCAACGCACAATGTTTGGAATGAGACAGTATGTCCACCTACCCTTGTTTGATGAGTCCCACCTGGCCTGCCAAGTAGCCAGGCTACTGTTCCTCGCCTCGAGTCGGGCTTGAAGCTTGGGAGTGCCTAGTCTGGTCGCATCAGCTATGGCCACCGCCTCGTCTGCTAGCAGATCTATAAGGGATTGTCCCGGCGATAACAAGTGCGGCGTCGTCGGAGACCGTCCGGAAGGCGCTGCATATGCTCAAGGCACACAGTCTATACGTAGTTTGGATTCCTCTGGCATAACTCTCCACGTGGATGGCTGGAGTTCGGGCCACGGGTGTTTAGCATTAGCCTAGTTAATGTCCGTACGGATTCTGATTCTGATGCTTTTGCCTGAGTGTGCGAGAGGTGCTCCCTGAAGGACAGCCGCGTGTCTAGCCACACTCCAAGGTACCGGATAGCACTATGGTTGTTCCATCCACATGGATCCTGGCTTGTTCTACCCTTTTCCTGCTGCTGATGAGGACGGCCTCTGTTTTGTGCGCTGCTTGTGACAGACCCATGTTGCGAAGCCAGTTTATGATGGTTACTATAGCCGTGTCTGCTACAAGCTCTATGTTGTGTAATTCCTTAGCCACCACCACCACTGCGATGTCGTAAGCATATCCTACAAGCTCACACCCAGATGGTAAGGATAGTCGGATTATACCGTCGTACATTGTATTCCACAGTAGAGGCCCCAAGACGGAGCCATACGGGGCTCCCGCAGAGATGTCTACTTGGAACTGGCCAGCGGAGGTGTTGTAGATTAGCTTCCTGCCCGAGAAAAGCTCCAGATTAGGGCGAGCAAGTACTGTGGGACTCCAAAGCGCTGGATTGCATCCAGAGTACGTCCCCAGTCCGCTGTGTTAAAGGCGTTGTTTATGTCCAGAGTAACAATAAGGCAGTATTGCTTAGACCCGCTTTTCCATCTTATGCCCTCTATAGCACTAGCAGCTGTAGTGACTACTTTAGTGATGGCGTCTACTGTCGATCTAGCTTTGCGGAACTCAAACTGGTTGGGGGAAAGACCTCCACCGTCGTTAATTGCTCTGTTGAGCCGCGAGCAGATAACCCGCTCTAGGACCTTACCTAGCGAGTCGACCAGGCATATGGGTCTGTAAGATGAGGACTCATCCGCTGATTTGCCGGGCTTTGGGACGAGTACTAATTTTTGTACTTTCCACTGTGCAGGGAACACGCCTTCCCTTAGGCATTGGTTAAAAGTTGCTGCAAAGTCGTCTGGGCGGAGGACCATAGCCAGCTTTAGAGAAAGATTCGGGATACCATCCGGTCCTGGGGCCTTGCTTGCTACGATAGACCTTGCCAAAGCGAGAATTTCATCGGTGGATACTGGATCGGTTTCATAGTGCCCTACCTGCGATGGACGTCTGCAGCTAAGGGAGTCTCCCCGATGAAGAAAGAGGGTACAAACTATATTTGCCAGCTCGGCTGGTTCGACGGGTGTGACCTGCCTGCTTGCATATATTCTTTTGACGATAATTTTATACGCTCTACCCCATGGGTCTTGCTCAGCGGAGTCGCAGAGTTGGAGAAATACTTCCGTTTTGGCTGAAAGTATTAGTTTCTTTAGCGATTTTCTGGCGGAGCTGTATTGGTTCCGCAGATGGGTCCGCGATGCCTTGCCGACAAACAGAGTTTACGGGCGTCGGCTTACACTGGCTGCTGATAACATCCCAGAGAGCTGAGAGGCCATGTCCTGGCCTGAGCTTGGCTCACAGGGCAATTCACCGAGCGCTGTAGAGAATAACTGCGTGCAGAGGGAGTATACCTTGTAAGACTTAGTGTCGCTGGAGGGGGGAGCAGCGGAACTCGGAGTGCTGTTGCTGAGGGAGAAAATTATCGCCTCGTGATCACTGGTCGCACAGAATCCACCAACTCGCCACTGCGCAAGCATAAACAACCCACTGCTGGCAAAAGTTAAATCAATGATGGATCCCCTGCTGGCATGGTTGAAAGTGTTTTTGGAGCTGCTGTTTAGCAGAGCGATGTCAATGGAGGCAAACGCCTCCAGTAAAGCTCGACCTCGTGCATTTGTAATGTGGCTACCGCATTCCATGTCCCATGCGCTGAAATCTCCAGCGATGATTGTCGGCCGGTGAGCGCGTGCATCGTTGACCAATGCTTCCAGGAATCTACAGTAGCCTGCAAAATCTAGGCTAGAAGGCAGGACAGCTATAATACCACTTACCGCTTATTTGTGTTTTTACGAATTGTTCACCCGAGCAGGTATGTAGCAGTGGGTTAGCTGGGGTGCTGCATGCCCAAATTACTGCTTTACCGGAAGTGCTACACGCCGTTGTCTTCTGTCTGTAGGGTTCACTGATGATTGCAACCTCTGCATTTTCGTCTATTATCGTTTGTGTAAACAGGCTGTAAACAGGCTGCCTCGCAGTGGTTTAGGTTGATTTGTATGGACTTAGTCATTAAGGGTTCGTTGAGACTGCCTCTTAGATTGCCCTCCTGCAGTTGACTGACATCGCCGGCTTCCTGCCGTGTGTGCGCGGTCTTCTAATCCGCTTTCCTCACAGAGAAAGCAGTGTGCTTTGTTGATGCAATCCTCTAACCTGTGCTCCTTACTCCCGCATCGGATGCACCATTTACTCCTGTCAATAGTGTCTGAGCAGTGGGCTGCAACGTGTCCAAAACGCAAGCACTTGTAGCACCTGGGGGAGCGCAATTATGAATAACAACACATTTGTTAACTGCATATCAAAATTTGATGATTCGATTTTGTTGATAAACTTCGCAGTGGAATCCACTGATTTCCAATCAATTAACACCATTGTGGATGTACTATATCTACCATCAAATTTGCTTATATGTACTATTATTAAACTTACATACATATTATTAAACTTACATACATATGTTATTATTTCTTATTTCTTTTAATTTAATTTGATTTTTGTAATATTTTTGTTCCTATTTTTTTAAGTTACAATTTTTAATTTTTTTTTATTTAAATTGATTTATTCTTATTTTTAGCTTAGAATTTTGAAGTTGAACTTTTTTTTTTTGAAATACGAGTTTCTTTTTTCTCTCAGGCATTATGCTTTACAAAATTCTACCTATTGGTTTGTATAGTTTTACGGGCTATACATATATTGGTCAAATAAGGTTCCCCTCAATTTTACAATGTTTTATATTATTTCTATAATTTATTATATATTTTTAAAATAAATCATTCTTTTTGTTTTTTACCAGCATCAGCTGGTCGTCGCCGGTTGGCTCACTGATGCTCCCTCGAAGGCGTAAAAGGCGGCCTTTCACGCTCGTTGTCTCTGCTGCTGATGTCCAGGGCCTATGGGCTCAGGCGGTACCGGTGGGGGTCATCGCACCAGTTTTTCTTTCGCAGGTGTATTGGCAGTGGAAACTTTCCATCGTTCCAGGGCAGTCGGCCACCTCTATTTGCCATATCTCTTTCTCTACTCACTTAGTTTTTTTTCATTGATTTCCATTCGACAGATAGGTTCTGATGACTTTCCTCCTTCCTTGATTTTGACTTGGGTGCTTCTTTGTGTGTAGTTTATTTTCTTTTTTATATTCCTTCTTCTCTTTTTGCCTCCGGGCCCAATTGAACACAACTGCACATTTGAACCACTGTCACGGTCGCCATGCAATATGTGAGCGGTTTATTTAAAATAAAGACAAGAGTACGTCTTCTTATTTAAAGTTCTCTTTATTGAATGAATCTTAGTTCTATATCAATTATGTTGTACAGCTAAAGACGCTACGCTGCCAGTGACGCCGGCAGAGGAGCGGTCTGCTTATTTATAAATGGTTACGTATATGTATATATAAAGCTGGCAAAGAATCGCCGCGGGAGAGAGGACGTATCATGTTCACTTAGTGACAGAGCCGTCGCGCGTGTTAAATATGCCGACTCAGCTCTGACCAGTACAATGCACTCATGGTTGGTTACGTTACCGAAAATGCGTTTGAACATTTGTGTATATAAATATTGTAACTAAGTGCTACAATATGTTTGTATTAATATTTATGTATATTCACTAAGTACAGTGAGCATTTAATATGTGAACATGCAACAGTATGTTCGGAAAACAAATCTGATATCAGCTGTCAATTCCAGGAACCTGGACATAAATGTTAATTCTATGGTGGCGGCCATCAAAACGGCACAGCTCCACTTTCCACTTCAATTTGATGAGCTGCGTACACTCATCTGCTGATGACAGGATTCATCACGTGCTCCAATTTCACGTTGAGAGAAGCAAAGCAATTATAATTAATAATACCAAAATGAATAGGAAAAGCATTGACTTAAGCGCCTAGCGCCAATAAATTTTATATTGATTAACTATCCGAAAAAGCTCTTGGGCTCAACAAACCCGTCGTCGTGATACACTTTGGAATAAACAAACCTTCCGATCACGCCTTATCGTAAAAAAGTCGAGTGAAGTGGATACAGCAACATTATTATAATCTTATATTCTAATGTACGTTTAGTAAGTCTTTGTTACAATTTTTTTTAGCTATATGTGTGAATAGTGGAGTGCCGACGTTGAACGTCTTCTTCCTTCTTGTTTGGTTTATTGGTAGTGGCAGGTTTAGTGCGTCGTTGCAGTTAGTATTGTATAAGAATTAATGCCGAAATAATTTTGGAGTGTACGTTTCAATATTCAGTGTCTCATTCGAAAATTGAATAATAAACGATAAATTTAGTACTAGTGATTTTATTTCCAGTCGTGCTTTTAAGATGGGTAATAACCCATAATAATGGTCATAATAATGACCATCCTCAAATAGCTCTACATTTGGACTTGAGTTCGTTGAAGTGTGGAAAAAAAAAACAAAAAATAAAAAAAAAACAAAACAACGGAATAAAATAAATAAATTATTTTTTTTTTCAAAGCAAAATATACTGCTCAAAAAACACATTCATTTGAACACACTTAATTTCGATCGAAATCCGAATACTTCTAATATTTTGCTTTATTTTAGTTTTTTTGGGCATTTACTTTTTCAAATGAAGCGATTTTATTTAAATTATTTATACAATGAGATCAGAAAAATCAAAATCGGCCACCATGATTGAAATGTAATGAATAGGTTTCTCAGGTGTCTTCTAATCATTAAAGTGCTTTTAACTCGCCCCAATTTCCAATTACTATACGGTAAATTCAACGCACAGAAGGTCCATTAAGAAAATGGCAAAATCGATCAAATGATCTCAACAAAAAATAATTAGGAAGCTGGCAATCAATTGTATGACAAGCCATAGTTTTCATAAAAAAATTAGCTATATCATTTAAATGCTTTGGCCCATAATCATAACCCTTAACATAAACCACATAAGAAATATCCATATGCCAGTCCATTTGATGTTGATTTTAGGGACAAGGCCGTAGCAACCATTGTTAAGAACGACCTCCAGTTTACTTCAGCATCAAAAACAGATACCTCTAGTAATATAGGCAACGATAGTTGCTCTGAAGAAAAAATGAAAATGGCACTAACAAATATTGAATTCATTAATACCATTACAAAGCTAATTCCTACGTTTCGCGGTAATTTAAATAGTCTATTTTAATAGTCTTACAAGGAGCACTTCGTGTTTTAGACACAATAAAACAACCACACGAATCCTTGGCCGTAGACATAATAAAATCAAAATTAAGAAGTTAAGCCTGAAATATTAAAAATGAAAATATTTAGTTAAGAATTAAAAATTTTGGTCGCAGTGTAAACTTCTCAAACTATACCGAAGAGATCACAGAATTGATAAAAGCCTTTAAAAATGCATACATCTTTGAGAGTCTCACAAATGATCAGACTATAAATGTTTCTGTAAAAGACAAACCAAAGTGGCAATGAAAATTCGAAATCGTAATGGAAGCGCATTTCCCGCTACGACGGATGAAGCTATGTATTTCCAAGTATACCACTTTTTTCTGGTGAATCACTAAAAAATACTAACGCGATATTTCATGCAAAAAATTGTAACTATAGAGGTAACGGCTACAATAATAATGGTAACTGAAGAGGAGGTTCCAACCCAACAAGTTGGCAACACCTCAGCACTCAACAGCATGGATACTACCACGGTAGAAAAGAAGGGACAAGCAATGGACAGAACAGATATAACCAAAATCGGAACACCAGGACCATTGAGGTCCGACAGAATCGGAAAACTCCGATACAAACAGAAGTTGCTTTATATCATGTCGTCTCAGCTGCAACGAAAATATAAACACACTTCCTTTAGACACAGGTTCAGACATATTTGTTCTTAAAAAATCAATGGTCCAAAGTAAAATAAATAATACGAAAAAAAAAAAACTATGAATAATGGAATAGGACACGGTTTCATAAAAAATTGTGTCACATTGACATAATTACAATTTTCCAATACCCTATCCTGGTATTCTAAGTATTGAATTTATGGAAAAATATATTCCATTTCTAAGCGCAGTCTGGTATACGAAAATACGATCTCTATTAAAATTTACACAAATACCCATGAAATCTTTATACCCAAACAAGAAATCAAAATTTGAGTTTTCATTGCGAATTCCATAGCAACAAGCACACAGTTTTGTGCGATTTATTTACACAAACAGTGGTAATGGCATTATCTACAACGATGATATAAAAACAAAGAATCTGTTTTTAAGATATTAATTCCGATAAGAGTATTGGAGCATATGTGCATATTAAAAGTAATTTATTTAATGTTCATTGTCTTAAAACTAACAAACTTAGCTTATCATAAAATCGGGAGAGGCAGAGAGTACAGTGAGTACTGGAGTGAAACTAATCCTCAAATGTATGTCGAAAGACGGTTACATCCAGAAAAACTGACTATTTCATGCGCACTTTTTCAAAGACGATGATAGCCAGAAGACAACATTCGCCGTGTTACGAGTATTGCCGATATAAGGCCACAAATGTTGGAAAAAGTCATCGAAAATAGGAAGAGTGCACTACATCCGAGCCAGCATTGGCAGTCATATGCCAGAATCATATATAAAATGCAATGCCACAAGGTTATCTTTCGAATAAAAATATTACGTCAATCGAATGATTATTCGATTATCCGTCGTTGTTTTATTGCGATTTGCTGTAATTGTGGTTTAATGTATTTCTTATTATTATGCTATATTATTATTAACACATTTAGGATTATTTACTTATACTTGGATGAACACTCCACAATCGTCAATGGTTTTCGGGACAACAACTGATTTTGGACCAACTTCACGAAATCCGTCGTTTCTTTTTTCTCTGGACGTTGACGTGTACTATGGGCAGTACGTTCAAGTGGCTCATGCGACACCAGGACATTACCTGTTACGCGCGAACACTAGCAGACATCATGCAAAAACGAAGTCGCGTAGACAACGGACGACAATTAAAACTAACTACGTGCTAGATAGCTAAGAATAAAAGTTTTTAACATAGGAATAGAGGATTCCGATTCGATTACGGGATAAAGGCGATTGTAATCGAAACAAAGAACACGGAAAGGTTAATGGAAAAAGTAGTTTGAAATGGAACGTGTTAAAGTTAAAGGGACATAATTTCTAGTTAGTCTGCAAGGTACAGATAGATTGACCTGTTTTAGTAAATTAGGAGAGTCTATTTGACCATTCAAAAGGTTGTGTACAAACAAAGTACTAAGCATTACCCTACGGTAATGTAACGAAGAAAGATTGATTAGAAGAAGTCTACTAGAATACGATGGCAAGTTAAGAATGCAATCCCAACCACAAAGAGCAAAAATTAAAAAATGCTTCTGAGCGAATTCAATTCTAATTTGGTGTGATTCATATTGAGGTGACCAAACGCATGATCCGTACTCCAGAATAGGATGGACCAGTGAAATAAAAAGGGTTTTGGTTGTGTAAGGATCGTCGAATTTCTTCGACCATCGCTTGACGAAGCCAAGAACACTCATGGCTTTGCTGACTAAGGTGGAAATATGACGAGTGAAACTTAATTTGTGGTCCATAAGTACACCCAAATTTAAACGTTCAAGTGAAGTATTATTAAGGAAATAAGTTACTAGTTGAAACGAAGATGTATAAAACGACATGACATTACAGTTTGAAATATTGAGGTTTAATAAGTTAATTTCAAACCAACTCTGAAGCTTATTAAGATCAGCTTGAAATAGACGGGGGAGGAACGTGAGTCTTTAAAACTAAGGAAAAGTTTAACATCGTCAGCGTACATATGTAAGCACACGAGAGTGAATTATGACGTACGGAGGATCATTATTAATAAGGGTAAAAAGTAATGGTCCAAGATGGCTACCCTTTCGAAGTAACTTTGATGGTCTTAGACAGTGAGGATTTAAATAGGACCTTTTGTGTACGGTCAGTCAAATATTGGAGTATCAAGCTAAGCAGAAGGAGTGGAAGGACAATTTCGTTCAGCTTGTACAAAAGCAGTGTATGATTAACAGAATCAAAGGCCTTATTGAAGTCAGTATAAATTGCGTCAGTTTCCGATGCATTCCTGAATCCATCGATCGATCTGGCCTTAGTACACCGTAGTTCATGAATTTACAAATATTCAGCCTAGCAAGTCTGTTACCTCTCTGCCAAAAAACTAAAAACTCTATCTCCTGAACTCACTATCAGCTATCAAAATGTTAGGGGTCTGCTTAGCAAACTATCTTCGTTCTATCTCAATAGTTTTTCCTTTACCTCCCATGTCATTGCGTTTTCAGAGACTTGGCTCAAACCTAATATCTTCAACTCAGAATTAATGTCCAACGATTATAATGTTTATAGAAACGATCGTCTTGAGCGGCGTGGCGGTGGCGTGCTGATTGCCGTTAAAGCTGATTTTCGCAGTCAACTGATGGCTCTCGCTGTTCCAGATAATGTCGAAATAATTTGTGTTAAAATTACTTGCCCAAACAATAATGTTTTTATAATCTGCTCATATATTCCACCGTCATCTGACATTGTCATTTACAAGCACCATGCTGTTGCCTTCAACAATATTTTTTCTTGTCTCCGCGACCATGATCACCTTATTGTCCTAGGTGACTTTAATTTACCGCATGTAGCGTGGCAATCCCAGAAAGATTGTCCACACTTAGTCTGTTCATCACATAATGATTTTTTGACTCAGTTGTTTGATATTCCAATGTTCCAAATAAACTGGATAACTAACTCATCCAATAGACTTCTTGACTTGGTATTCGTTAGTGATTTCTCGACGACAAATATTGAGCGATCCGCTCCAATTTCTAGAAGACTCGTACCACCCTACCCTTGTAATCAATCTATCACTTAAATCTCTAATTAAAATAATTCCCTTCTCTCAGCCACTTCGTCGTAGATGCTTCCGTAAAACTGACTTTGACCGCCTTGATTCTATTCTTCTCGAGATTGACTGGTGCAATCTTTTCAGCAGTGTCAAATTAGACACAGCCGTTGAACGTTTTTACTCAACTCTTTATACGGCATTCGATGCGTGTGTTCCAGATTTTCTAGGCTTAAATAATTCATGCAAACCGCCCTGGTTCACACGTCAACTCTCGCAATTAAAAAATATTAAATCGAGATGTTATAAGCGTTATAAAAAAACGTTATCACCTACTGACCATATCAATTACTATTCAGCAAAGTCTAAGTTTTTGATTTTAAACAAGCAGTGTTACAACAACTACTTGTCACGTTGTAAAACTGACTTTGTTCGTAATCCGAAACAATTTTATAAATTCGTAAATTCCAAACGGAGCTCGAATACAGTTCCTTCGTCATTCTTCTATAATGATCTCACAGCTGATAATGATTGTGATATATCTGACCTCTTTGCCGAATTCTTTCAGACGACTTACTCTAATGCATCGCCTCCCTCTGGCCCTTACCCATACCACATACAACATTCAAATCTTATTTTTATGCCAATCATAACTGAAAACTGTCTATTGGCGAGTCTAGCCTCATTGAAGTCGTCGTTTTCTCCTGGCCCTGACAATGTCCCCAGTTGCATTCTTAAAACATGTGCACTATCATTAAGTGAATCTCTGTTAAGGCTTTTTAACTTTTCCATTGAAAATGGTTACTTTCCTTCTGCCTGGAAAAACTCATATATTATCCTATTGTTTAAGAAGGGCACAAAATCGGATATATCTAATTACAGAGGTATAGCTAAAATCTCGGCTATCCCTAAACTGTTTGAGAAAGTAATAACAAAGACTCTTCAACACCTTTGTAAGTCTATAATTTCACCCCACCAGCATGGATTTATGAATTATGGCGTTCATCACTGAATCTCCTTGAATTTAGCACTTTTGTCCATGATGGTTTTCGCAACAAGCAACAAACAGATGTTATCTACACCGATTTTAGCAAAGCCTTCGATAGTGTTGATCATACACTTCTAGTAACCAAACTCAGTCTTGTTGGTTTTCCTCCTAACCTTCTATCCTGGTTGGAGTCTTATCTCACCAATAGAACCCAAAGAGTTTTGTTTGGAACCGCTCACTCTAAAACTGTGTTTGTTAATTCTGGTAGTCACCTTGGCCCATTACTTTTTTCTCTATTTATAAATGATCTACATAATGTATTAGTTAACTCGCACGTGTTTATGTTTGCCGACGATGTTAAGCTATGCTTATCATTCAATAATCCTTCTCTTCATTCTCTTCTGCAAACCGATATTAATGCGCTTTGTGATTGGTGTAGGGTTAACCATCTCCGTCTCAATACTATTAAATGTTCGTTTATGACATTCTATTGTCACTCCCCCTTTATTGCCAATTACTTCATGAATTCTGTAGCATTACATAGAGTAACATTTATGGGTGATTTAGGCATTATTTTTGATCCAAAGCTAAATTTTATTCTTCACATTTCTTCAGTGGTTAATAAAGCATCATCGTTACTAGGCTTTATAAAACGCTGGGCAAAAGAATTTAATGATCTTTTCACAACAAAAGTTCTATTTACACCCTTGGTAGGTCCCATACTAGACTACTGTTCGCCAGTTTGGAACCCTCAGTATGCCATTCACAAACAACGGATTGAGTCAGTTCAAAAACATTTTCTACTCTTTTCCCTTCGTGGTCTTAACTGGGACCCAAACCAACCACTTCCGCAATATTCTAGTAGGCTTCTTCTTATCAATCTTCCATCCTTAGCAACTCGACGTCTCGTTTGTGGTATTTTATTTATCCATAAGCTTTTAACTGGGGAAATAGACTCTTCCTTCTTATTGGGAAAAATAAATTTAGCTATCCCAATACGTCCTACGAGAAATTTTGTCCCTCTTCAACTAGGAAGATGTCTTTCTAACTATTCTTTGCATGACCCCTTTCGCATACTATGCAGTAATTTTAATGACCTATCTCATCTAATTTCACCTCACCTCTCACTGTTTTCAGTCCGTTCAGCACTGCTGGATTCCTTCCGATCTTCATCCAACTCTTAGCTGTCCAAACTTTCCATTCTTTTTCCTTTGTTTTTTATTTAAAATATGTATCTTTAAATTCTTTTCAAATGTTATAAATCATAAGTTTTTCTTAAGACAGTCAATTGCATAGATTAGTTGACTTTAATTTACATAAATAAAATAAATAAAGAAGTAAAGTCTATAAGGTTACTGGTAGTAGATCTACGTTTCATGAACCCATGTTGGGTAGCTGAAAGTACAGAACTACAGAAATGTTGCAATTGAGAAGTTATAATTTTCTCAAGGGCCTTTGGTATAGCAGACAATTTGGAAATACCCCTGTATTTTTTGATAGATAGGAATAATATAAGATTCCATTCAAATCGGTGGGCAATTAGAAGTTTCAACGGACAAAGTAAATAACAAAGTCTCAGCACGAAACCTGAGCACACAGGTCACAGGATCAAAGAAACAAAAACAGCTTTTCATCTGCTAAAAATACAAAGGGTTAGCTTGATACTCCTAAGAGGAACAAGTTGTATTAAAATATTAGAAAACATATAGGCAATGGGCTGATCATCGTCAGCTTTATTATTTTCGAAACATAAGTAAGATGGATGCGCTGGTGCTTTTTTCGCTTAGGATCACGGGAAAACTGAAGTCTACAGTATGTATTGAGCAGTGAAAAATTTGAACGAGCAACCACGTAAAGAGAAAAATCGACCTGATTTTTCACACATCTTATTATATCTAGATTTTACATTCTTGAAATAAGATAACTCACGTGAAAACCATGGTGGCTTGTCAAACAACATATCGGTCACATCAAAAAATAAAAACATAGTATTATAGAAAAATAAAATGGGAGCATACCGTTGCAAGAGTATAGATAAGACCAGTCTGTGGCAAAAATGAGCCTATTCAGTTTGAAAAAGTTCGTTAGCAACAAGTTCGAGGTGTTGAGTTGATACCAACAATCGGCAAAAGTTAGTTAGCAACAAGTTCGAGGTGTTGAGTTGATACCAACAATCGGCAATCGAAAAGGAAAATCAATGTTAAATTCTAAAGCATTAATTCTCGAAACAACGCAGTCGGAAGAATCTAACATAAATATAAGATTAACTTGGGCAACAGCAAGGAAGACTTATCTGATGGAAACCATGAAATGTCAGGCAAATTAAAAGTCCAAAAGAACGATTAGTAAATCTGCGTCGGAAAAATGGGAGAATACAGAGCGAGTAGCTTCTAAATAGCTGGTGTTTACCGCTATTTCAGATTTTTGTGGAATGTATGAGCAAGTTAAAAAAGCAGAATGATTTTAAAGAAATTTTGACACTAACAAATTTAATGTCAATATATCTAAAAAACTGAACTATTTCAGAAGGGCTGAATTGACTGCTATTAAAAAACACTGCCTCCATTTCTGAATGTACGATCGTATCTATAAGTAGTAAAAACAAGAATATGAATGCCAAAGGATAGACTATCTACATAAAGTTTAGATTTTTGCTCTAACATTCCGAGAGGCCAGAATAAGGGATCAAATTAGTTTATTGACTCACCAGCAGATACTGACGAGCCTGAAGGTACGGAAGAATTAGTATTTTTGTACTACCAGATGCAGAAAGCAAGCGAATCGGTAGCCGATTTTTTTTCTTCCAAGCTGTATACTCGTGTAATCCGACCGAAAATCTTTATGACATATTTGGTCAAAAAGATTAAGCGGAACACTAAGTTTAAAAGACGAAATGCCACGGGAATATGAAAACTTACACTTGTCCACCGTGATTTTTGCCCGGATATGAGCTATGACATCATCTAACATAGTCTTGGAATCTAGCCTGGAAACAATGATTTGCTTTTTTGGTGGAATACTAACACGAAGCAAACTTAAAGCACCAACCGCAAGCCGGTAACGCTTTGAAAACTCCTGTTGGAGCTACTATTTTATTGGTAACTTCTCTAGAAGACGATGTTCGCCAGGACACATCGGAGACTACACCCGATATCGCATCAGAATGCGGGACAATATTGCCAGGGGAAATGGCAATAGCAGCCAATACTGGACTCGTAAACGATATCAGGTGCTGGGTAGTCATGGTAGCGAACCTATACACGACAACGGAACCGTTAAAATCAGAGATGCTGGCGGATCGGGGGAGAAGCGCCGAGAAATAGTCTTCTTCAGCTTTGGGAATTCGCTTAATAGTTTATAATTATTAAACTTAGTTTCTAGAATTGAAAACTCCCTCCCTTGTCCGCAGCATAAATAGACGAATATCCACTTCCTCTTCCCGGCACGCTACACAACTTCATTTCAAGCAAACACTACACAAGTAACAACATTACTGAGTACGCGAAAGCGCGAATGTAGGCAAAAGAGATAAGAAACTCAAAATTGAAGTATGCAAGCATAATAACAAAGCTATAACTTTTGTTGTTGAGTAAAATAAAATGTAAGCTTTGATTAAATGTTTTAGAACAAATAATATTTAGTGGTCGTCAAATATGTTTTTCCGGTAACTCGATTGTTAATTTTGAAAGCACAAAAGAAATTTGTAACTGAAGGTTAAATAATAAAAAATTAACTAAGTGAATTTCTCCTACTTAATTTGGCATTGGCGTTTCGCCAATATACTGCTTCTTTGGATGTCGATCATATTTTGCTTTGCTTCGAATTCTGCAATTTGCAACAATTTCATTTAGAGTTATTTTTAGTTTAGAGTTATTTTTGGGAAAAAATAATATTTAAGAATTTGTTTAATATTCTCTTGAGCTGCTCTATGAGCTCTGTTATGTTCTACGACCATAGTTTAATTTTTTTTCATTCTTATCATGAACATTAATGACTGACTTGTGGGAATCCCAGAATTCCGTTGTCGGGTTCCGAAAACTATTGTTCGGTTTTTCCGTAGACTTTTATATTAATGACAGTTCACTGTGCAGAGTGGCTGAATCTAGTAAAGCATCTTCAACAAAATTTTAATTTCCCGGTTTGTAGATAAATATTTAATTTCTTTACACCATATAGATAGTATCTAAGCAAATTGCGCATATTATCGCAAGAAGCTTGTCTTCATTTGTTGCGAAATTCAGTTCATCGTCATCTAAAGTGCTAGAGATCATGGCGATTCTCTTCTTGTCTTGAGACGACACGGCACCTAAGCAAAAAGACGAAGCATCTGTTGTCAAGTCAAATGGTTTTTGATAGTCAGGGTATTGGAGCAATTCGTCTTCCGAGGCTACATTTTTTTTCTGATTTTTCGAAAGAGCATTATTCATTAAGGCTCACGGTAATTTTCTTCAATTGTCCGGCACTTGCCTTTCCGTTATAACCGTTATAGATATAAAGTCTATTACAAAACCATCTGTAATAATTTGCTTAACCGAGGGAAGATCTGACCTGGAACACGTTGGTAGATTGTTCAAATTCGCCAATTGCCTAAACTTTGCTAGGGTTAGTTGCAATATCACCACGGGAAACCACAATACGTTGCGACATGTCCAGTTTTTGCTAGGAAGTGTTTCGTACACGAACATTTTTTTGTTGGATTTGGCTCATCTTGAAATACCCATATAGTCGACTGCTATTTACTTTCGGGCTCATACGAGTAAATTCACGAATCATCACCTGTTACGATGTCATGGACGTGTTCCCAAGCAACGCAATTTCTTTTGAGGGATTGACAAATTGTGTGGGATTCAACGCGAACAAATTTTTTTGACAGCCAAATGTTTATGCAATACAGAATGTATGCTGGTTTCTCTAACACCTAGGGTTGCCTCAAATGCACGATAGGTCATATGACGATTTTGCAATATCATTTCGCGCACAGAATCAATAGTTTTCGGAGCAACAATTGATTTTGGGCGACCTTCGCGAAATTCGTCTTGGAGTGAACTACGACCAAGATTGAATTCACCATACCATCGATAAAGACTGACGGAGCTTCTGGGCCAAAAGTTGAATTAAGTTCATCCATGCACTGTTGCTGAGCTAATCCACGTCGAAAGTTGTTCACGATTTAATTCAATATTTGCACCGACAAGAATTTTTTAAGTTACTGTAAAGAACAGAAATAGCACTCGTATGACAAAACGTTCTGAGTATGTATAAGCCAATTATACGTATAAAACATATTATTCCATCAAAGCTTTATCAATTCGGAATATGTAAAATATGTGGTTTTTATTCCAAAATGGAATTTTGGATTTGAAGCCATGAAGTAAGTTAACCAAAAATTTATTTTTGACATTAATTTCGCATTTCAAATCTGGAATCGGTGTTCTATAATTTGTTGAAGTGTCAGTATCTATAAGTAACGTGATTGTTTTACCTGCTATCATTCGCTCTACTGTAACAAGGAGGATTTGTGCCTAAAAAATTGACCTCTTGAAGCTGTTTCTCATTTTCGATGTCTGCTTCCTCAGACTTTGATAATGTCTCATATTCCTGTTCTGATTGAA
Organism: Drosophila emarginata; assembly: GCA_037075365.1. Taxonomy (NCBI): domain Eukaryota; kingdom Metazoa; phylum Arthropoda; class Insecta; order Diptera; family Drosophilidae; genus Drosophila; species Drosophila emarginata. Next base: position 850,452 of record JBAMCD010000303.1, read on the forward strand.
TTGCAAAATTATCATCCTGGGAAATATGATTTATTTGCTGTTGCTAGGGGCAGGTATACCTGTCTGTTCCACTATTTGCTTTCTTTAAAATTGATTTTGGTACTGAGTATTCTGTCGAAATTAAAATGAACCGTCAACGTCCATTGATAGTAGCGGTTCTGAATATGTGTTAGGGTTATTATTATTTTGTGCCGATTTTCTATAAAATGGGGTTTTACCCTGAATTGAGGAATTATGCTCCATGTTGGTTTATTTCAGTTGTCTTTGCTCGTTACGTTGAGTTTTTGCCTCACAGTTTCTTGCAAAACTATTTGCAAATTGAAACCGTTCGTGATTCGACTCAACGTCCGGTGCGGCTTTCCGCCACGAAACAAGCTTCCGTCAAAGTCCGGCATTGATTTCAAAATATCTAACGTTTCCCTGTACTGCATATCTGGATCTATTTCGGCGTCTTAAATAATTCCACCTCGGGTACGGACTGATGGGTTCCTAAATTGATTTTTAATATCTTTCGTATTTTTCTTAAACATTTGTGCCTGTGTTTAGAGTCTAGAGTTAATTGCATACTCAGCATCATTTTCATATTTTTGTTCACTGAATGACATTTTATTATTATTTTGACTTGGCACTAACTTGCCTTTTATATCTATTATTAATTCTTCTAGTCTCTATCGTATTTCATCATTTCACAATTACTCATAAGAATTATTCTTAAATTGAAAAAAAGTTATATTAAAGGGGGGAAAAATATGTTTCGCAAAGTTTATATTAAAATACCAGCCAATTCTCTTGTACTTTATTAATTTGCCCTTTTTTTCTTTACTTTTTTATTACTTTTTATTAAAAATAAGCACTCTATTTACATGTTTTGTTAAGTTATTGTTTATAAAAACTATAGTTTCAAATTTTGAACGATGTCGATCCAACTATGTTGCCTTATTGCTTCCAGGATATTTTTCTTTTGAGTAGGTTCAGACTGCTGTTGGGCACCAGTATTTTCATGTATTTGATTATATTTTACGATTGACCCTTTACCCATATTATTCCAAATAAACTGAAAACTGGAATATAAAATGTTCTTAAGCCAAGCTAGCCCTGACCTATAATTATGTTGTGTGGATCATGTTTCCAACATCCCTACGTTGGTGCATGGAATATTGACGGTTTGTTGTAGTTTGCATTAGAAGCTTCTCATGTAGAATTACAGTCGTCTACTTTTGGCAGCCTGGATGTGCTAACTTGTTCATATGCATATATAATGTAGAGTATTCTCTTATTGAAAAGGTTATATAGTCGACACATTCATGTACTATATGCTATTTGTGACCGCTGCGACACATTGTTGCAATTACATAAACATAAGCAAGCTTGAAATATGATAAACCACTTATGTGGACTGACCACTTATGTGGACTGACCACGCAGACGAACTGTAGCGTCTGACGAACTGTAGCGTCTGACGAACTGTAGCGTCTGCATGCAAGCGCCCAACATCCAGGTACAACCTAAATAAAATTGTTTGAAAAGAAAATTTATATGTAAAATGTTAAATTGAGCGATAATTGCGTTATGTAGAGTATGGCCCCTGAAGCCATATGCCCAATAGACCAGATCACTGCGTTGATCAAATAGGGTAAAAGTTAACGAAAACTAAAAAAAAATGTTTCTATAAACTGTAGAAAAACTTAAAATTCAATTAAAATAATTTGATTTTTGTGTATTTTTGTTAAAACTTTTGGTAAATTATGTAGTTCTTTTATTTTATTTTATTTTATTTTTATGTTTTTATTTGTTCTTTTTCTTTTACCTTGTTGCACATTTTCTCATTTCTTTCTTCCACTTATTCACTCTAGTTGCACTAATTCCACTTATTCACCCTAAGACAGCTGCGAGAGTTAAGTATTTAGGTGGATAGTTATTACAGTCAGGATCCTCGTCGAATAGGTTGCAGAGAAGCACAAAAATAATAAATTAAGCCAACACATCTTACCAAGTTGGAATTCAAATTCGAAAAGTTTTATTTTACCATAATTAAGACATAAAAAGATATACATTTCGTGAAACTAAATTCATTTAAAAGAGATTTAGTTGTGATTAGCAGTTACAACAACAAAAACCCATCTACCCTTAATTTATATTTTTATTGTCAATTGAAATGAAGTCCTCTTTATTAATGTACAATGAATAAATTTATATATTAACATTAACATTAAATACTGACCGTCGATAGATTTCTGATTTAGTAATGTGGTTAGCGAAATTATATAAACTTAACTTCAATTTTGAAAGGGAAGTTTTAATACAATGTGGGGCATACATTCGGCGAAGTCGGACATCTGATCGATCTCCATACGGTAAAACCATAAGGGCTTAAAGCGGCGGCTTAAAATTTCTGCTCTCAAGGAAATCGGCAAACTCAAATGACGTGTTTTACGTTTCTGTCAGATATAATTCTTTGGGGGCGCTTATAGTACTAAAAGTTTTCTTTAAAGGGTCTAGTGGAATTTGTATTTGTATTTATTGAACTTTGTAAATGCATCAATAACAGCAAATAACATTTGGTAACGGACAATGACGATCTACTGTAGAGTGTTCATTTCAAGTAAAAGTGTATAATCATATATGTAGGTGTTAATAATAATTAATAATAATTAATAATAATTAATAATAATTAATAATAATTAATAATAATTAATAATAATTAATAATAATTAATAATAATTAATAATAATTAATAATAATTAATAATAATTAATAATAATTAATAATAATTAATAATAATTAATAGTAATTAATAATAATTAATAATAATTAATAATAATAATTAATAATATAATAAACAGCCGTTGCAGCAATATTACATGGAAATAGCAACAATTAATTTTAAAACAAATAACATTCAAATAACATTCGGATTCTTTGGAATAAAATTAAGGCTTTATAATAAATAGTTCATGGGACGGAATGTAAAGTACACATTTATACACTTACATAGATGCCCGAATTTCTTATGACATCGACTTACTAACTTTATCTGCATCCGGGTCACGGCTTACAAGCAAAATCTTTCTATCGCAAATTCCTTAAAACAACGCCACCAACTAACTCAAAACTGTCATCACTACTGTTGAGTTCGACACAGACCAACACATGGTACTTAAAGCTAGTAATTCTTTAAAATTCATTTATTATTATTCATAAATAGTGTACGTGTAGGTGCGCCTCAATGGTGTCTTTTGTCGAACTGATTTTCTATTGCATAGCAACAAGCATTGAAGCCATCATCAAAACTTAAAAACACAATATTACCCGAACAACTTTCCAGCACTTCTACACTGCAATTTCAATTTCATTAAACAAAAAATATTTTTTCCTCTATATAACAGATTCAGGTGAAAAATAAATTCAGTCCTGCTTAGCAGCTGGGGTCGTTGCCCTATTTCTACACCTATTGTATAATTTTCCTTCTTTGTCTTTTTCATTTTGTGATTTGCCGAATGCGTTTGTAGTGTACACGCTAATAAATTCGAAATTTGTCTTCAAATACTTTGTACAGCTATCGTACAGCTATCGTCAGACAAACCTTTCATATCGGAGTTTCGGAAATAATTTACCCAGTCACCGAACTCTAGCCGATTTGGTACTTGGCTTAAATTCAATCTGGCCCTTAGGCACTAAACAGGCGGTCCCAACTTCTAATCGGTTACTAAAAAGTTGAAGTCAAGACTTTGCCACCCAACAGAAGCATGCAGAAGTGAAACTTGAAAAAACCTGCACAGCTGTATTAACTACAAAGAAAATAATATTCAATAACATCATAACACTTTCAACCGCACTTGTCCAAATTTACACTTTATTTAAAACAAAGGAATTCTAGCTATACGATAATTAGCAAAGACGACCATCAGAAATGCTTAGGCAATTCCACCAACCAAAACAACACCCAAACACAAAGTTTTAGCCCAAATCCACGGCACATCTCCAATTATTCTGATCTGAGCCAAGACAAGTATTATAAACACCGATATCACGGTAGAAATTTTTAAGAATTTACTTACTCCAATCGATGCAAGCCTTTTTTAGAATGTTTCATAAATTATGGGGTATCCAACGAGTAAGAACCTTATAACTAAGTTTTCATGCAAAATCGAATGTATTTAAGTGAAACTAATGTGCAAGGAAGCCTTTATCTCACGATATGACACGTGTCGATTTTGCAATATCAGTTCACGCAAATCATTGATGCTTCGTGGCATAACAATCGATTTTGGACGACCTTTACGGAATTCATGAGCGACAGAACTACGACTTTGATTAATTTCTACAAACTATTGCTTTTGATCGTTCATTTCTCGCCATACAAAGAACTAAGTTCATCGATAGATTATTATTGGGATAATCCACGTCGAAAGTTGTGAAAATACTCTCGAGAAATCTTCATTTTAATTTATTTAATTGAAAACAAAACAAAAACCAATTGCATATTAAAACGATAATAAACAGTTAGTTTATTATGGAGTTGCCAACATTTCTACACCCTGCAACTGCAACATAATCGACATCAATTCAATATAAAATCTTCGCAAGTCAGTACAAAAGCAATTAGTGTATTTTGACTACATTTTAAGGTGAGCTAAAAAAGAATGCTTTATAAGAATAACTTTAATACAGCCGTATTTATTCGTTTTTTCTAATTGGATGTCAATATCAAATTTGGAGCTCTACTTCTTATAGGCACTGAAATTCGGTATTCATACAGACAGACGGACGGAAAGACAAAGTGATGGAATGTTGACGGCAGCATAGCGTAAGTTTTGTTGTAGTTTGCATTAAATGTTTCTCATGTGTAAAATCCTCCAACGCTAATTTGAAGGTCATTTCCGGTTTTCCCCAAGGTATCAATGACAACACGAAGCGATGCTTGCTGACTTGTTTTTACATTTCTGGAAAATTTTGGGGGAGATGAAAACAATGATATCATAATGGGTCACATTGTCAGTTTTTATACCCTCTACCCATAACGTAAAAGGCTACATTGAAGCCGGTAAAATGAATATAACCGGCAAAAGGAAAATTTTCCGACATCATAAAGTATATATATATATATTCTTAATCAGTATCAATAGCCGGATTAGGATATTTAATAAGAAAGTGAACAAAATTATGATCTAAAATGACATTTACATAAGATATTCAATTAAGTCTGTTATGGTTAAATCTACAGAGTGCTCTAGTAAGTAATGGGTGGAATGTGTCAATTTGTTTTTCTTTTGCGAATCTAATCATGCTGTTTACAGATGTTGTTAGGCTATTGATTTATGTTTATGATTGCCTGTCTATCAATTGAATCACTTAATTGCTGTTGTTGAAGTTTTAGTTGCTCAAAGTCGTTAAAATCAAGAGTCCCTACTATAATCTATAAGGCTGTTCGTAGAATATTTGAACTCCTAGTTTGTCTACTGTGACTGTTGACTTTCTCTAAGAATGTTCTAATATGATCTAAATCGGATTCAAGAATTTGTCTCATATGGGACAGTGGGAAATGACTCATAAATGAGAACATAGTAAGATTAGTAGTATGTTTTAGAATGTTAAAATCCTTCCAAATTACCACATATCCGTCCATTATAGGTGTTTGTAGGGGGATGGAGAACTCTAAGCCACTCTCGTTCATCTGGTTCCCAATGGAAATTAAAAGGCGCGACTTTTCGTTTAAATTAGACAGCCAAGCATTATTACTTTAATTGCGGGTCACACACGTATATGAGGGGGTAAGCGATTGGAAAATAAAACAACTGTCCGTACAAAAATGGCCACAAAATAATATTGTCGAATTTGAACAAATACCGGAGGTGGAAAAAAACATCTTGTTAAGATGGAGTTTTCCACAAAACTTGCCTATCATTGGCCCAGTGTGTCCGTTCCTTTCTTCTCGGGAAAAACCCCCTCCGGTTCCTGCTGGTCACCCTTTCTGGCGTGAACATACCGCCCCCCTTGAATCAATTTGCAAGCCCAGGTGGACTTAAGGGGATGGGGGCGGCGCGTTCTGGATCGCCTAGAGGCCACAATACCCGGACTGGATGAACTCAGGATAGAGGTCCGCTGGCGTAGCGATAACAGCGTTGGGGCTCGGGATGCTCTGGCCGCTGTCTAGCGGTGATGGGAGGCGGATGAGCATTGCTCCCGCGATGAAGAGAGGGGCGCTTTTCCGGGTTGGCGACCCCTGAGTTGGAATCGTTGCCGCGGGACGGACTGCGCTGAGTGCAGGAGTGTGTGGTGCGCCTCACCACACCAGCGGGAACCTGCCCTGCTTCGACACGAACCGTCGGAGTGCTCGTGCGCCAAGCAATTTGTGCAATATTTATGGATCCGCACCGCCAGGAGTCATTTCTCTACCTGGAGTTCCTCTCCAACACTGACGGAGCGCGTGCACCCCTTGGCAGACGCGGCAACGGTAGGACTTGGATCCACGCAATCGATTTTGTTCTTCTCTTGTGAGAAGTCGATCCCAGTTGTTGTTGTTGGGCGTTACTGCGATTTGCGCAGCTAGAGCCCGAGGCGTTGGAGTCGCCGGCTCAGCCATGGGGCCACATAGCAACCAACTGAAAATGGTTTCCAGCCCCACGAGGGAGCCGTAAATGTCCTTTTGATTCCCTCCCCAAGAATATGGGGGAAAAGATTTACTCCAATTACCAGATCGATCGGGGACCTTTGGTAAAACCACGGATCGGCGAAGGCCAAGTCAGGGAGGTTCCCAGTTACTCTCTGGGGGAACGAACTAGAAGGCAGTGCCCCGGGCAGATTGGGCAGGACCAAGGCGGACGTCTCCACTTGTTGGGACGGATCCTTGGGAGACACGACCTGTAGATGGCATAACACCGAATCCGAGATGCCACGAATTTGAGCGTCGATGACGCGGGCCCGAGCCCTCAAATCTGCACCCGAATGCCGAATAACCACCATAGCAGTCCCTAGCAGGCCTTTGCGGGGAGTGAAAACGAGGAAATTTTGAAGGCTGTGGATGGAGGATGGGCGCTCAGCGGACTCGGGCTGGTGCGAATGGGATGGTGGCTGTAAGGTGGATGTTGCCACCACGAGGGCATTGCCGCGATGCAAAAGAGTGTGGTGCCTGTCCTTGCAAATATGGCAGTTGTGCGCACTAGGACATTCCTTCAATTGATGGCCCCGGGCGAAGCAATTTAGGCACAGTTTTTGCTGCTTAGAGAGGGCTGTTTTGTTGGGGATGGATTGTTCCCCTAAAGCGATGGTGGCGTTGGGCAGTTTGGAGGTGCAGAGTGCTGCAGAGAGCAGAACGTCCCAGTTTTCCGTACTGACACCGAAGCGCGTGAGCGTGGTCAAACACCCTTGGATGGTGGTTTGCAGCTCTTTCAAGGTCACACATGTCTCATGTACCACTGATGGAAGGTTGAACAGAATCTTCGTCTGGGTGGCAACCAGCTGCCTCTTGTTCTCGAATCGAGCTTGGAGATTCTCCCACGCCGCGTGAAAACCTTGATTGGTCAAAGGGGAGCTTGACACAATCTCCACGCGTCTAGGACACCAAATTATAGAGCTTCTCAACTGGTGCCAATCTTGGATTATTCACGTACATTGCAGTGAACAGGTCGCGGAAAGTGGGCCATTGGTTGTAATCTCCAGTGAAAACGTCCACTTCACATGGAGGGAGACGAAACCCACGCTGACTGTAGGGTGTCGCGTGGACGGTTTGAGAGACGGAGGATAAATCGGCGGATTGGAGCTGCTCGATTCGTTCCCCGAGACTAGTGCCACACCGCACGTAAACCATATAGACGTACTCGTATTTCGACTTCACCGTCATTAAATCGGCAAGATTCTCCTCGCGCGCATCTGCCGTGAGGGCTCGCGTACATGCCATATACTCCGATTCTATTCTGGACCACAAGACCTTTGTCTGTTCTAAATGCGTTTTCAAGGAGAATAAGGGAACGTGGTCTTCGATCGAGCCCATGGTGTTGACCTCAAACACGGTCAGACTGTCGCATGCTGCGATGAAATGGGTCACGGTCATGTTTGCGGCGTCGAGAAGTCGCTGGGGCTCGGATATGGTGAAGACTTTATTCGAGGGAGCAGACACCTTGACGCTCGGGATGGAGCGCGAGCTAGAACTGGAGAGCGCGGGTGATGGACTGCGACTCGACGCAGAAACTCGTTGGGGGATACCACCGGAAGGTCCGGGTGATGACGATGTACTGGAAAAACTGGTCTGACAACGCTTGACGGTGTCGGTATTGCGCGGGACCTTGGACTTGCTTGCTGGTGGTGTCGATGGCGATATGGAACGGCGAGGCACGGTTAAACGATCGGCTTTGTGGCTGCTTTTCGCAGGATTGGTGGGCATAGTCGAACTTGGTTGACTACGCTGTGAAGGCTAACGCGTTGGTCGGCGAAATGAATAAAGTGGACTGTATTTATTTTTAGGGATAATATATGCCAACTTGGTAAATAAAGTTAAAATATCAGGGAGATATCTAGCTGTATGGATCGGATCAGACCTGGAGCGTCCGTTTTTCAAATTGCACAGGAATTTTTATTTCCGATAAATAAAACCCAGAATTTGGATTGGATTCTAGGTCCGCAAAAAGGCACGATCAGCTTTTTCTTTTTTTCAAATATTTTTAATTTTCTTTCTGTCGCTCTCACTCATTCGAAAAAACCGCCGACTTCTTTCACTTTTTTTTGTAATTTTTTAAATTTGGAAGAATTTAAATAATTTATTCCTGGAGTAGCAAAATATCGTGACTGGGATCAAGTCACATCGTGAGAGTCACGCGACAGCACTGACGAACGAAGAGCTGTGCTGACAATTGACGTGTGCTTTGCGTGGCGTGGAAAAACAATTAAAATAAATTTGTTTCATGATTGTTTTTGAGCAAATCAACATGCAACTGGATGTGCGGAAAAATTTGGGAAGTGTGCAGGAATTTATTTGCCAATGGATTGGATCGAGACAGGTGTGTGTGCATACAAACGCATTTACGCAAATGTGTTAGATGTACGTACACAGGTGTGAAATAACCGGCACAGCAAAAAGCACAAATATGTTGGTTCTGTTGACGAGTTGTTGCACCAAAAATTAGGACAGGTGAGCTTGACAGGACGCGCTATAGCAAAACGTTAATCACTTGTTCTTTTTTCTTATATCTTTTTTCGTGGTGTTTTTGCACTGGGGTATGTGCGCATGCGTGCACATATGAACGTATGTATGTACAGACGAGTGACCGATTTGGTCATGGTTTAAGTACTCCACTAAGAGGAGTCACAAATAGTCAGGATAGACAGAACAAGACAAGGAAATGTTCATACAATTTGGAGAGAAAAGTCGCAATGGAAAAAGCGGAAAACTTTTCTCTGCCGGTGAGTATGTATGTATATGAAATAGAAAAAGAATGGCAATAAGACTTCAACTACTTATCAGATTCTCCACCGATGCGAAGCTGGGGCGAGTGGAAGCATATCCGGCTCGAAGGACCAATTTTTGTAGGGGGATGGAGAACTCTAAGCCACTCTCGTTCGTCTAGTTCCCAATGGAAATTAAAAGGCGCGACTTTTCGTTTAAATTAGACAGCCAAGCATTATTACTTTAATTGCGGGTCACACACGTATATGAGGGGGTAAGCGATTGGAAAATAAAACAACTGTCCGTACAAAAATGGCCACAAAATAATATTGTCGAATTTGAACAAATACCGGAGGTGGAAAAAAACATCTTGTTAAGATGGAGTTTTCCACAAAACTTGCCTATCATTGGCCCAGTGTGTCCGTTCCTTTCTTCTCGGGAAAAACCCCCTCCGGTTCCTGCTGGTCACCCTTTCTGGCGTGAACATACCGCCCCCCTTGAATCAATTTGCAAGCCCAGGTGGACTTAAGGGGATGGGGGCGGCGCGTTCTGGATCGCCTAGAGGCCACAATACCCGGACTGGATGAACTCAGGATAGAGGTCCGCTGGCGTAGCGATAACAGCGTTGGGGCTCGGGATGCTCTGGCCGCTGTCTAGCGGTGATGGGAGGCGGATGAGCATTGCTCCCGCGATGAAGAGAGGGGCGCTTTTCCGGGTTGGCGACCCCTGAGTTGGAATCGTTGCCGCGGGACGGACTGCGCTGAGTGCAGGAGTGTGTGGTGCGCCTCACCACACCAGCGGGAACCTGCCCTGCTTCGACACGAACCGTCGGAGTGCTCGTGCGCCAAGCAATTTGTGCAATATTTATGGATCCGCACCGCCAGGAGTCATTTCTCTACCTGGAGTTCCTCTCCAACACTGACGGAGCGCGTGCACCCCTTGGCAGACGCGGCAACGGTAGGACTTGGATCCACGCAATCGATTTTGTTCTTCTCTTGTGAGAAGTCGATCCCAGTTGTTGTTGTTGGGCGTTACTGCGATTTGCGCAGCTAGAGCCCGAGGCGTTGGAGTCGCCGGCTCAGCCATGGGGCCACATAGCACCCAACTGAAAATGGTTTCCAGCCCCACGAGGGAGCCGTAAATGTCCTTTTGATTCCCTCCCCAAGAATATGGGGGAAAAGATTTACTCCAATTACCAGATCGATCGGGGACCTTTGGTAAAACCACGGATCGGCGAAGGCCAAGTCAGGGAGGTTCCCAGTTACTCTCTGGGGGAACGAACTAGAAGGCAGTGCCCCGGGCAGATTGGGCAGGACCAAGGCGGACGTCTCCACTTGTTGGGACGGATCCTTGGGAGACACGACCTGTAGATGGCATAACACCGAATCCGAGATGCCACGAATTTGAGCGTCGATGACGCGGGCCCGAGCCCTCAAATCTGCACCCGAATGCCGAATAACCACCATAGCAGTCCCTAGCAGGCCTTTGCGGGGAGTGAAAAAGAGGAAATTTTGAAGGCTGTGGATGGAGGATGGGCGCTCAGCGGACTCGGGCTGGTGCGAATGGGATGGTGGCTGTAAGGTGGATGTTGCCACCACGAGGGCATTGCCGCGATGCAAAAGAGTGTGGTGCCTGTCCTTGCAAATATGGCAGTTGTGCGCACTAGGACATTCCTTCAATTGATGGCCCCGGGCGAAGCAATTTAGGCACAGTTTTTGCTGCTTAGAGAGGGCTGTTTTGTTGGGGATGGATTGTTCCCCTAAAGCGATGGTGGCGTTGGGCAGTTTGGAGGTGCAGAGTGCTGCAGAGAGCAGAACGTCCCAGTTTTCCGTACTGACACCGAAGCGCGTGAGCGTGGTCAAACACCCTTGGATGGTGGTTTGCAGCTCTTTCAAGGTCACACATGTCTCATGTACCACTGATGGAAGGTTGAACAGAATCTTCGTCTGGGTGGCAACCAGCTGCCTCTTGTTCTCGAATCGAGCTTGGAGATTCTCCCACGCCGCGTGAAAACCTTGATTGGTCAAAGGGGAGCTTGACACAATCTCCACGCGTCTAGGACACCAAATTATAGAGCTTCTCAACTGGTGCCAATCTTGGATTATTCACGTACATTGCAGTGAACAGGTCGCGGAAAGTGGGCCATTGGTTGTAATCTCCAGTGAAAACGTCCACTTCACATGGAGGGAGACGAAACCCACGCTGACTGTAGGGTGTCGCGTGGACGGTTTGAGAGACGGAGGATAAATCGGCGGATTGGAGCTGCTCGATTCGTTCCCCGAGACTAGTGCCACACCGCACGTAAACCATATAGACGTACTCGTATTTCGACTTCACCGTCATTAAATCGGCAAGATTCTCCTCGCGCGCATCTGCCGTGAGGGCTCGCGTACATGCCATATACTCCGATTCTATTCTGGACCACAAGACCTTTGTCTGTTCTAAATGCGTTTTCAAGAAGAATAAGGGAACGTGGTCTTCGATCGAGCCCATGGTGTTGACCTCAAACACGGTCAGACTGTCGCATGCTGCGATGAAATGGGTCACGGTCATGTTTGCGGCGTCGAGAAGTCGCTGGGGCTCGGATATGGTGAAGACTTTATTCGAGGGAGCAGACACCTTGACGCTCGGGATGGAGCGCGAGCTAGAACTGGAGAGCGCGGGTGATGGACTGCGACTCGACGCAGAAACTCGTTGGGGGGTACCACCGGAAGGTCCGGGTGATGACGATGTACTGGAAAAACTGGTCTGACAACGCTTGACGGTGTCGGTATTGCGCGGGACCTTGGACTTGCTTGCTGGTGGTGTCGATGGCGATATGGAACGGCGAGGCACGGTTAAACGATCGGCTTTGTGGCTGCTTTTCGCAGGATTGGTGGGCATAGTCGAACTTGGTTGACTACGCTGTGAAGGCTAACGCGTTGGTCGGCGAAATGAATAAAGTGGACTGTATTTATTTTTAGGGATAATATATGCCAACTTGGTAAATAAAGTTAAAATATCAGGGAGATATCTAGCTGTATGGATCGGATCAGACCTGGAGCGTCCGTTTTTCAAATTGCACAGGAATTTTTATTTCCGATAAATAAAACCCAGAATTTGGATTGGATTCTAGGTCCGCAAAAAGGCACGATCAGCTTTTTCTTTTTTTCAAATATTTTTAATTTTCTTTCTGTCGCTCTCACTCATTCGAAAAAACCGCCGACTTCTTTCACTTTTTTTTGTAATTTTTTAAATTTGGAAGAATTTAAATAATTTATTCCTGGAGTAGCAAAATATCGTGACTGGGATCAAGTCACATCGTGAGAGTCACGCGACAGCACTGACGAACGAAGAGCTGTGCTGACAATTGACGTGTGCTTTGCGTGGCGTGGAAAAACAATTAAAATAAATTTGTTTCATGATTGTTTTTGAGCAAATCAACATGCAACTGGATGTGCGGAAAAATTTGGGAAGTGTGCAGGAATTTATTTGCCAATGGATTGGATCGAGACAGGTGTGTGTGCATACAAACGCATTTACGCAAATGTGTTAGATGTACGTACACAGGTGTGAAATAACCGGCACAGCAAAAAGCACAAATATGTTGGTTCTGTTGACGAGTTGTTGCACCAAAAATTAGGACAGGTGAGCTTGACAGGACGCGCTATAGCAAAACGTTAATCACTTGTTCTTTTTTCTTATATCTTTTTTCGTGGTGTTTTTGCACTGGGGTATGTGCGCATGCGTGCACATATGAACGTATGTATGTACAGACGAGTGACCGATTTGGTCATGGTTTAAGTACTCCACTAAGAGGAGTCACAAATAGTCAGGATAGACAGAACAAGACACGGAAATGTTCATACAATTTGGAGAGAAAAGTCGCAATGGAAAAAGCGGAAAACTTTTCTCTGCCGGTGAGTATGTATGTATATGAAATAGAAAAAGAATGGCAATAAGACTTCAACTACTTATCAGATTCTCCACCGATGCGAAGCTGGGGCGAGTGGAAGCATATCCGGCTCGAAGGACCAATTTTTGTAGGGGGATGGAGAACTCTAAGCCACTCTCGTTCGTCTAGTTCCCAATGGAAATTAAAAGGCGCGACTTTTCGTTTAAATTAGACAGCCAAGCATTATTACTTTAATTGCGGGTCACACACGTATATGAGGGGGTAAGCGATTGGAAAATAAAACAACTGTCCGTACAAAAATGGCCACAAAATAATAATGTCGAATTTGAACAAATTCCGGAGGTGGAAAAAAACGTCTTGTTAAGAAGTCAGTAATTTTTCCGGCTGTTGCTAATATTAAAAGTAGGAGACGTATAATCCAGACCCTAGAAAAGATATTGTAACGATCCTTTTTGGTCCTTACGAATGGCAGAGCCGGATTTCAGGAGTCGGGGTACGACACAACAAATTTATATTGTGCGCTGGTGAAAAAAAGGAAAACGATTTCGGTTTAGTTTTAATTTTACTGATCTGTTTATTGCTATATAATTTTCTGGTGGGTGATGGCAGCTATGTGATGATGATGATGGGCTGATGAGTTGTTATGCCGGGCACTGTTGGGCACCCATATGCTGGATATTCCTCTGGGCAAATAAAGTTAGCTTGTTGTGTGCCCTAGCTGTTGCCAGGAATACTCCAGGTCTTGCCTGTCTCCCCTCATGCACTGCTACTCTCCTAATGTTTGCTAGGACTACTCCTAGTCTCTCCCCAATGTGCCAGGAATACTCCGGGTCTTTCATAATTGTGCTAGGACTACTCCTAGTCTCTCCCCAATGTGCCAGGAATACTCCGGGTCTTTCCTAATTGTGCTAGGAATACTCCTAGTCTTCTCTCCCCAATGTGCCAGGAATACTCCGGTCCTTTCCTAATTGTGCTAGGAATACTCCTAGTCTTCTCTGCCTGTGCCAGGAATACTCCGGGTCTTCCCTATCTGTGCTAGGAATACTCCTAGTCTTCCCTATATGCGCTAGGAATAACTCCTAGTCTTTGGGTTGTTTGCTTTTGACCACTTTTATTTGCCTTGCCACGT